>JABEXW010000020.1:0-72875 GCA_013266185.1 Fusarium sarcochroum | reverse complement strand
CTCCCGGGTTATCTACATCCACATATCTTCTCCGCCCATGTTCATTGGCAGATGATTCAGCCAATCCGGACCCATTAATACTAATAATATCTGTCCCTGCTAGTTCCACAACTACGTTGCCAGCATTAATATCGCCTATAATTTCCTACTAAGGGTAACCCATGCAAACAAACCGTCCTAGGATCATGCTGAGAGGCAGTTAGAGCACTACTACGTATGTGCCAAGTTAACCTTATTCACACGCAAGGCAGCATAACGAAAGCTGCCTTGGGTCCTGCGCTTTGGGATCCCGGTCTCAAAGCGCTGGTTACTTTTTACTTTTTCCCGTCTCGGCTGTAGGAGAAGTCTCATGTGATCTTTCAATTCTGTCGTATCATATCTGCTTATGACTGGGGGCGGGAGAGGTGTCTACTACGTAAGCACTAGGAAAAGTGCTTTGCAATAATAAAATCCACTTTGCTGGCTTTCACCCCTGAGAGCACCACGAAAATGGTCGTTATGGTCTTGGCATTGGTTCTGAAGGCGAGAGAATGCGAGGTCGTCCATAATAATTAGGCCCTGATCGGTACGATCCGTTCGGGGCAAATCACAACCGTTCGATAGGGCGGGCCTTCCTAATTAGGTCTTTCCGTCGGGGTGAAGTATCCAAATTGACAGGGGTCAGTTATGCAAGCTCGCTTTATATCTTTAATATGCTACATACAACGAAAAGAGGCAAATTTGCCCTTTAATACCCCTGCACCCTGTAAGCCCCAGAAAGGGAAGGCTTCTAGGTAAAGTCAGCACTAGGCCAAATAGAGCAAAGTCCGGATCGAAAAAATAGCCACAAAGCAGCCAAAATGCCCAGACGGATTCTACACCCAAAGAATTAACAACTATCCGTTTTTTCATATCTGTCGATACCTAGGAATTATGTAAGGTCCCTTTTAGGCCCACAAGCGGTTGTGATTTGCCCCGAACGGATCGTACCGATCAGGGCCTAAGCACTAACCAGCCTCGAAAAGTACCTCTCACCTACTTTTCACTTACTGGCTGTTTGTGGCTCCTGACGGATCCTTATCCTTCATTGAATGGGAATCACCTGCCACGTGGGGATGAGCTATCTTCGGCTTGGCGTTCTTTGACAGTAGCTGTCCCCTGTTAAAACTGGGCCGCGGAAAGCGGCACAGAGGAAATATTACGGCCGAATACCTAAATTACTTAGGTATTGGAGGAAACAGTATGACCGAATAACAAAAGTGCTTCCTTCAGTGGACACAATGTTGGTAAAGAAGCTCGGCTAGAATATTGCCTGACATACCTAGGAGGGGAATATCAAAAATCATCAAACTTACAACAGCCTCCCTCAGTACTTATAATACGTCCAAGGCACACCCATCAACATCATCAGAGTTGAACAGTCTTTCTCTTACAATCATCCAACAGAACCTTGAAACCTTCGCACTCTACTTGCTCACGATGCGTTTTTCTACTTCCCTTCTGTGGGCTTTCATTCCTCTCTGTTCTTACGCCTACACCCTTCCAGGTATGTCCATCTTGATTAAACTACCCTCCTTTATTTTGTGGAGTGGATTATGCTGCAATCCTGATTGTTGTGTTCTGATCATGGGTATCAGGTGGCTTGTCGGACGGTGTATACACCGTGGATGTTGACGAGGATGGCACCGAAATCCACAAGCGTCTCCCCGATGTTGAAGCCCGGGCCGTCATCGAGGAAATCGACGAGAAAGCCGACGAGGGAACCAGCACCCTTGTGAAACGCTTCCCAATAACTAGACAATACTGGTGTGGTTGCGCCTTTCCTCTGGACCACCAGAACTGTGATCTCGCTGTAGCCGATCTGAAGAATCAGGTTACACCCGGCAAGAGCGTCAAAAACAACTACTATTCGATTAAAGGCAATGTCGTTGCCTTCATTTGCAGGCCTTACACCACTTATGGTGGATACTTCAGCGATGCGGAATACTTGGGTTTGATCTTCCGCGATATTTCGTCCACGTGTGGACAGTATATTGCAGGAACTTCCCAAAACGTTGTGAACCTTTCCTTCGCTTATGTTGGGTATATGCAATACACGGCTGGGCTGGACTTCTGTGCTACTTCAACATCGTCGCGAGAGCACTCGTGCTAAGGTTGCTAGCTTGCAGCTCTGATGGAAGTAGCATACGACCACGAAGATGCTATGCTTGGAGACGGTACTGGGAACTACGATGTGATTTGTTGTTGGTTTATATTATGGGGGGGTTTGTCACCGATTGAGGTTTTCCTGCCTGTAATTACTATAACTACTATTAAATGCAAGAGAAATACAAAGGTCGCACGCACGCGCGCTCTTGTGGCATATAGGTCCTTAAGGTGAGACGAGCCCAACACTGGGAGACTATCAGCTCAAAGATATGACATGTCGGCTATTGCCTTTAAACTTGCTGACGGCGAAATTACAGCAGAAATGAGGCTTCATACTGAGGGGTTTCTTGAACATGTACGCGGTCGAGGCTCTCCTCATGTGTGCCAAGTTGGCCCAAACGACTTAGACGCTGCTTACACGATATATTGGCGTAGTCTAGCAGCCTTCTCACAAATCTGTATAGCCTTGTTGAATAAACGTACCTCTGCCAACACATGGCTTGACTGCAGGCCATTCCGCTCCCTGATTTCTCTTCGGCTATGAGCGAGCCATTTCATTTTAGACTGGTGCACCCAGAACACGTACGAAAGTTTTAGCACGGGATCACTCGCCACCGAAGGCCAGGCGACATAAACTCCAATCGGAGGTCATTTTTGGAACTGCCCTTGCTGGCGCTCCAGTCCTACTTGAAGCTTACGGCCGCTACTAGCACGTCTCAAACGGCATCAGCACCTTCCGACACTACCTACTCAAAAGAGCTGAAAAGAGCTGAAAAAGCTGGACACCATCCGGAAGACCCAGAAGACAATATTTCGGAAAAACATCATCAAGTTGCTGACAGCCATGACTAAAGATCCTGAAAGAATGGAATTTGCTGCCAAACAAGGACAAAAGCCCACTGGGGCGAGCTTAAAACGCTGAGAATTCACGACAAAAACCGGATAGATTCCTCTGCAAGAGGCGTTTGCAAGTTGCGGGGGGTGGGGGGTGGCAACTCTAGAGCAACTTCGTTCCGCCGTGAAGGCGATATGCCTCGAGACCGATACATTTCGATCAAAGAACCCAGTGCCGGTTAGCCAGGCTAGTTGTCCGACAAGCCATGTTCGCATCACGGTCATCCGTTTCCTCATTTCAGCTTTCCCGCTAACGTCACGTCACGTAGCCCAAGGCCTCGCGAGAACTTCTTGGGCTATTGCCGGAGCGCTTTCCACTGTGCTGGCACAAAAGCGATCTACAAGAATCGATCAAGGATGATTTGAACGAACTCACCACCGGGATCGTCAATGAACTCCAGGATATCAGGAATGCACCTCCAGTATCGTAACGACAACCTAGCGTACTAGACGGACTCAAAACCCATCGCCAAATTCGACTGGCATCTTCTCGATTACACTCAGCCTTTACCATGCGATGGTCATGCAGTCGCCACCAGAAAGACGCGGAGAGCATCTCCCTATCAGGCCATGACAGATCAATCAGATCCCAATATATAGCACACAGAACTATATTTGATATTGTCATAATAAGTAATGAGTCAAGTATCTGGCTCGAGATTGAATTAGCTGACTCCCTTCCAGCCGAAGCTGATAAGGAGTCTCCCACAAAGCGCAGACATGAGACAGACTAATAGTGGACAAGCATGATAAGTAATCTAGAGATATGCTCTCATCCTCCAGTCATGAAGAAATCCGAGAACAAAAGCGGCTTCAGGAGAAATCTCTGTTTTTTTTGCCCTAACTAATAACTTCGGCTAATTCTGGAGGTAGCACAGATACATCAACAGGAAACAGTATTTTAACAGTTACTCAGACGAAAGGAAGAAACGAGGACAAGGACAGCAAAGACCAGACAGAAGTTACAGCACTCACTTCCACTACACTCATCGGCTTAGTTAATCTAGATAGCATCAACGAACTCTGTGAGTACTTTGAACTATCTTAGCCAACGTGTTCCGAAATCTGCCTTGGCTACATCAAAAACCTCGGGATGTATCGCTTTTTTCTCCCTCCACTAGAACGACGAATCCCGGAGCAGCAGAAGTCACTAGCGGAGACCATTGCTTGGATCTTTGACGACGAGCTTTCTCGCAGTCTGCCACGAATTCTCGTGGCTCAACCAGACAGTTTTCTAGCCGCTGCCGTCCTCCAATATCACTCCACGCCCTGGCTTACGGAGACTTGACAGAGTAGTGACGTGCGCTTCTTTAGCATTGAATATCTTGCAGATGATAGAGGCGGCATTTCCTTTACGTCACTTAGGGTTAGGGTTAGGACATGAGGGGTTGTAATATAGGTGATCGTTTGTCGCCTAGATCATTTACTTACGACTAGAAACTTTTCCCACACAACTGCAGCATTACTTTGGGAGATACTGTACTCTGGTATACGTAATACTAAGCTCTTTGGCTAACTGACAGTTTGTTTTTCTTTTGTGATCTTTATTCCAATGGTAATCCTTTTGCGGAGTTCATCTCCATGTTGTACTGTCTTACTGGGCTACATTATTTGCCAGTCTCTCCAGATGTGACTTTCTTCGTTTGCCATTCACATCCGACTTACTTCCTCCTAGCATCCATCACTGCGCTTGTCAGTCTTTAGGAGCCTTTCAGTATCTTCCTCGTAAGATTGTGCCTTTCTATTTTATTTACTGTTTCCATCTCTGTTCCTCTAGACCCCTCAGTCCACGACTTTCTGTCTAACTTATTATGGCTAACGCTACTAAAGGCAAAAATATCTAGGACATTGGCAACTCTGATTCATGAGTTCGGAACATATCACACAGGGCTGGTCAAAGGACTATCCCTAACTAGCAAGTTGCCCTTGGCAATGCAGCGGCATGCGGCGGTGTCATCAACGTTTGTGTCACAGTCCCTCATATCTTATTTGAGGCCAACAGCATAATCAAGTAGTTTGTGTCACAACAAGCTACGGACATTGTAGAGTCACTTTAGTGGGTCTGGCTGCCATATCTGGTATCATCTTTATTATATTTTTCACCTCGAATGTCGAAGTCTTGATGTTTGGCCGAGTTCGGGTTGGTCCGTTTATTCGACCGTTTAGTAGCCCAAATAGACTTTGTCCACGAGTAAGAGACGGTGCCGAAAACGGTGTGACGAGATATCGGCTGACCCGAAGGTTAGCCGACGGCGGAACCTTGGCTGAACCCCGGTACGGTCCTGTAGCTCCCATCTCGGCGCCTGTGGTCGCCAGGCCTCAGCGCGTACTGCTTGGGATTTTTAGCTCATGAAGGAGTCGCGTAGATGCGCAAGGATGCCAGGCTTCTAGGCTCCCGGCATCGGTTGTAAGCTGAGCCAACTTGCCAAGTTGTCTTGGTGACCCGCGACATTAGTACAGTACTCACTAGACCCGCCTCATCAAGTCTTGACCACACAAGTGGGCAGGGACGTCGAGATGAGGGGAAACCAGGAGAGGCACCACAGCAGTAACAAGCGCCAACTAATAGTTACGGAATCACTTGAGATTTGCCAGAATCGTCATCTACTACAGTGACCGACGATATATAAGAAAGTGGCACTCCTCAAGACTACGAGTCAAAACAACTAGACTCGATAAACTCCTACATCCGCCGCAAGAAGCAACATGTCTCCACCAAAACTGATCATTGATACGGATCCAGGTAAGTGCAACATTCGGCTTGGACCTATATATCTTGATACTAATACGCTTAGGCGTTGACGACGTCTTGGCTTTGCTTTTGGCTCTGAGTGCTCCTCAGGATGAAGCCGAGGTAATCATGATCTCCGTCACGTACGGGAATGTCCCCAGAGAGCAGTAAGTGAATCCAAATCTCCTGTCTTTCAGGTTTCCTTCTTCCCATTTCACATACTAACTCGCCGGTCTCTAGGTGCGCGCGCAACGTTCTGGCTTTGTTCAATGTCCTGGAGGACGAACTCTCATGGAGGCGACGAGTGGGTAAATCGGAAGGCTATAATGTTCTGAGAAACAGCCGGCCTATACTTGCCCTTGGAGCAGAACATCCTTTAGAGGGTGAAGTACTTGCCGCTGATTACTTTCGTAAGTCAATTGCCTGAGTTTCCTTGTACCTGGCTACGACAACTAACTTTGAGCTTAGACGGCTTGGACGGGCTTCAAAACGTCCACGGCGCGTATCCCCAGTATACACCTGCCGACAACTGGAAAACAATGTTTGAAGGATCTGAGGTCAATGATAACACTTCGCAACGTTTTATCCCGTCTAAGGAGCCCGCACACAAAGAGATGCTGCGATTGTTGAGAGGAAGCCCTGCGGATTCCATCACCATCGTCGCCATGGGCCCTTTGACGAATGTGGCGTTGGCTGCAGCTGAAGATCCTGAGACCTTTCTCCGCGTCAAGGAAGTCATAGTTATGGGCGGCTCTGTGCATGCAAAGGGAAACGTGACTCCAGTGGCCGAGTTCAACACCTACGCCGATCCGGTCGCTGCAGCGCGTGTCTACGCACTCACGTCGCCTAATCCGTCATCGACTATGCCTGCATCACAACGGAACTCGAAGCTGGGCGTTTACCCTGACAAACTTTCCAGTCATCTAAGAATTATACTTGCCCCTCTTGATATAACAGTGCCGCATGTAATGAAGAAGTCACACTTCGAGGAGCAAGTCAAGCCCCACGTTGATGCAGGCAGTCCTCTGGCACTATGGGCGTCCAAGTTCATCTTGGCAACTTATGATAAGATGCGAACTCTGCAGAAAACTGGAAAGCAGCCTGACTTCTCGCTGCATGATCCTCTCACCATCTGGTATGCCATGACTCAAGATGACGCTGGTTGGCAAGTCACCACAGAGGCCGAGGACCTTCGAGTCGAAACGACAGGTGAATGGACCAGAGGCATGCACGTCATCGATGAACGTAACAGAAAGACTGCCATTGATGAGTCTGTCAGCGACGAAGACATTCTTTCACAGAAAGTAAACTTACAGGACGTGGAGAACATGCCCGGCGATCACATGGGATGGTTGAACCCCGGAAAAGGCAACCGGATCAATCGTTTATTGGCGTCTCCCGGTGTCGACTTGTTTTCGAGACATTTGTTACAGAGGTTGTTTGGCTAAATACGTGGTATATCGCACTTGCAAAAGAGTCTTGTCGAGAAATTGGTATGATAATAGAACGATTGCAATCTTAATCATCTCCGTCGTCCTACGAGCGCACTTGAGAATTACATCGCTGTATTGCACAAGACATGACCTCTGCCATCGGATAGGTGGGAACAGAAGGTGCCCGTTGATCAAGTCAACGTTGGACAATCAATTGCAGGTCACGGTTGTTAGATAAATAGAGGAATAATGTAAAAATGTTTTGACACTTTCGGGAATTACTTAGCAACCGTTCCCGAGATATGGGGTGCTTCAACGCGCGTTTTAACATGATTACTGAACAGCGGGTCGTCTGTTGGTCTGTCGCCACAATATGAAGGCTGACTAATGTTGCATTTGCGGACTTGGCATGCGGACTTTGCATGCGGACTTTGCGGATTGGATTGGGGTCTCTCGTCAGTGCTTGATAACGTTAAAAGCTGAAACAAGATATGCAAACCTTTACTGTAACTGGAAATGACTCATGACCATATTTGGCCTAACGTCAATAGTGATGATCCGTTGTAAGTGGGTTCATGAGAGGTTGTCTTAGTCCGAGAAGCTATAATAAAAGCGACTTGCCGTTGAGTGGAAAGAAGAAACAAGAGTCCCGAGCTCTTATTCAACCGCCTCTGTACCATCTTACAACATGACTCTCCCAGCGACGTACAAGGCTTTTCGGCGTACCACGGGTCCAACCCCTCGTACGATCGAGCCTTCTGTAGAGGCCATGCCTGGTCAAAATGACCTGGGTAAGAGCGAAGTCTTGATCAAAATCCGTGCTGTTTCTCTCAACTTCCGCGATGTGGGTATGCTCAACGACAGATACCCAGCGAATTTTATCGAAAAGGGAGTTCCAGCATCTGATTGTGCAGCCGAGGTGGTTGCCATTGGAGAGGCAGTCAAAAGCTTCAACGTGGGAGATCGGGTTGCGCCTATTTTCAACACTTTGAACCTGACTGGCGAAGAGGATTCGGACGTAAGCGGCCTTGGTGGAGATGTTGAAGGCGTCCTTCGCCAGTTTGCCACATTTGATGAAAGTGTTCTGGTTCGAATTCCAAGTCACTTGTCGTGGGAAGAGGTTAGTATTGTTGTCCTATCTCGTCTCCATGTCTCATTGATATAGGCTTCGACTCTAGCATGTGCTGGAGTAACTGCCTGGACTTCGCTGTATCCCTTGAGCGGTCCACCCCGCCCGAGATACGCACTACTTCAAGGTTCGTCAAACGTTTCAGCTCAGCAATATCCAAGGGTTCTTCACATAGCTTACTGGTATGGCAGGCACTGGCGGTGTTAGCATGTTTACACTATTGCTTTGCGACGCTGCTGGCGTTGTTCCCATCATTACATCGTCTTCTGACGAGAAACTTGAGAACATCAAAAAGTCGTGCCCTAGAGCCCAGACGATCAACTACAAGACTACCTCAGACCAGGCTGGCGAAGTCATGCGTATCACTAATGGACAAGGAGTCGACGTAGTTATCAACAACACTGGCATTGCCTCAATTCCCTCAGACATTGCATCACTACGCAAGCGAGGAGGAAGGATTTCTCTCGTTGGGTTTCTTGAGGGGCTGACGGCTGAATGGAAACCGGAAACACTTCTAGCGCTGATGTTTAAAACAGCAAAATTACAGTAAGTCACATATCTTGTTTGTCTTGACTCTTACATCGAGTATCAACTAACCAGGATGCTTTGATTAGAGGTATTGGCGTGGGTTCAAAACTCGACTTTGTAGACTTGAATCAATTTTTGGAGGATAAAAAGGTTCACTTGAACTCCATCATTGACCGGGTTTTTGCATTTGACGAATCCAAGGCCGCATTCGATTATTTGTACTCGGGAAAACATGTGGGCAAAGTCGTTATCAAGCTTGACTAGGGGAGTGATGTATGTAGCATCTTGGTCAGTTCATGGATTGTTTGTCTCGGCTTACAAAAACTTTGCTATGAGAAATGATCTCGCCTCGTTTACTGAAACCCCAAAACTGACTCACTGCCATTACAAGATCTGGTGTTTTGATCAAAACGATATTACAGGTAGCCTGTACTTAAACAATCTGTATCCTGCTATGCTAGATTCATACCTCCTTCTACACTAAAGCATGGAGTAGCCCTACAGTACATCTAGGAGCGCCTCCATTTTTCCTCTCCCAAAGCCCATTTCACAGCAGCAGAGACATTGTCCGCGATGGAGCTCGGCACGTAGGAAGGGCTGCCACGTTCCTGGTCCCACACTCCAGTTTTGACCAAGATCGACTTCCATGAAGCGCCTTCGACGCTTTCATATTCATTAGCTCCGCGAATGTCACTTTCCGGGTTGTCTCCTATCATGTAAACCCTTTGCAAGCCGGAAGCTTCTGTAGTACCTGCTTGCTCTAGCATGGCTGCTCTGCGAAGATTAAGAACACGCTCGGCATACTCATATGTCTGGCGATGCGGCTTTCCAATAACGCGACACTTCAAGTCGAGGCCACCTGTGACCTGTTTCCACACACCATACATAGCGCCCTGAAATGCGCCCTGTCCAAATCTCGGGAGGTGATAGGCTGTAGCCCAGAATAGGTCCGGGTTGGAGAAGTAAAGTGGAGGCTGGCCTTCTGATTGCCAGCCTCTGTTGGGGAGGTCATCTCGGCCGTTCTTGGTAGAATATGTACCAAGAACTCCATTTTCCGATAGCAGTAAGTCGACAATTAGTTGTATATCCAAAGCCCAATCACGTGGGTCATTGTATACAAAGATTCCATCGATCTTGAGCTTCTTGTCAGGGAGAATTCTGCCCGAATCCTCGTAGATAGAGCTCATCAATGGATTGAAAGGCCAGATGTTGGGATATGATTTCAAGATGTCAGCTGGAGTGACGACCCGTTTGAAGCCATACTGCTCGGCGATATTTCTGATTTTAGCAGCGTCTGAGCCCGTGACTAATATAGTCTTGTCATGTAATTCGGAAGCGAGGCCCTTGAAAGGGGTATGCGATTGAACGAATTGCTCCGCAGATATCTTGACCTTAAGTTTGTGACTGAGGTCTTGTACTCTCTCATCCTCATGTTTTCCTCCACCATTAGTGAGTAGGATAAATGGGATTTGGTGGTCCTGTAGATATTGCAAGGTCTCAGTGGCCCCTGGGAGCGGCTGTGACTCGCGCAACAAAACACCATCAATGCTGCGACGACCATCAATATCTAGAATCGCTGACATAAATTGGGGGTGACTTACTCGAAAGCAAAAGCGAACGGTGGCGACACCCCAGCACTCCCAGTGTTGAAGAACCTTGAAGATGGGGTCAAAGATGCCCGTGCAATGGGCGTGCTCCGTGGCAGACTTCTCAGGCTTCTCGCCACGAGGCATGAATGGCGGGCGCAAAACGCCGCCGCGTTGAGATGCATGCCTGGCACTTTACAATGTTTGACACAGCGAGTTGAACTAGAAGTCTTGCTCACTGAATGGCGGTCTCAAGCGATTCCGGAAGAGAAATACCGTGAGTTAATTACGTGAATTCATTCGCTTCAATCTAATTTCTCCGAGAGTGGGGAGTTCGGCTGGCGGTGACCCAAGTCTGGGCGTCGATTGGCCCAGACCAACTCAGTAAATTCCATCCAGCCCCGCCGTGGCTGGTAAGGACTCAGTACTCGTCACGATATATCATCGGCAGATTGTGAAGTCTTTGGATTTAAAGTTGATTCTGAATACTACATTCTAAGAATGATCATAGGTAAGACTTACGTAGTGAACGTCGAATGGGTAAACGCATGTGGCCTTGATCCACCCAATACTCATCCATTGATCTGGTTCGAGAGGAACTCGATACAATGTCCAGGAGCCAAGGCAAGATCTAAGTTATCGGGATTTCCTGTCTGGCCATCGACAACGACACGCAATTCAACCTTGACATCTCCATTAATATTGGCGCAGGCGTATCTGAACTGATTGGGTATAAAACCGCCACTTAGAGTGCTGTCTTTGTAAAACCTCCTGGCAGCATCGCGAGCGGCACGCAACCCCGCCCCCCTGACAAGTATACTTACTATCGTAATGGGGCTGCTGGAGAATGGTCGTGCCGCAACAATCTTGACATTTACCAGAAATTTCATTTTCGACCTCGAACGATGATAGATGGCACCGGTATCGAGAGTACCTTGGCGTGAGTAAGACTGGCCGAGAACTAGTTATAGAGACTAACGGTAACCAATCCAGTACAACTATCCTTGGACATAACTTTTCTGCGCCATTCTATATCTCCCCTTGTGCCCGCGCATCTAAAGGCCATCCTGATGCCGATCCCAACCTCGTTAAAGCTGCTGGTTCACAAAGTCTACTCTACATCGTATGTCACCGACTGCTCATTGCACGCAAAGATACGCTGCCCTGATTCATGGTATCTTATAAGACTAGCCAACCCAGTGCCCAAAGTCCGTATAGTCTGCTCATACCTGTCTCAGCCTATATCTTTCTTATCAGCTGCGCTTAGGATCTCACTGCAAGCCAGTAATATACGCTCAGGCCATCCTGCCAACCACCAACAGTCGTATTCACAGGCGTAGGCCAAGACGACAGCGCCTGAGGACGGTGATCGCGCAACGAGCCCAGTAATCCTCATCCACGGAAGCCATCCAGCTAGCGGCTAACCATGCGTGATCAGCTCCAGCTAGATATCGATTCATGGTCGTTTGCAAGTTTGGGACAGCTCTTTCATCAGATGGATGCTCTACATGATCATGTAACCTGTGCAGAGCCTCCTGCACCGAGAAGAATCGGACGCCCAGCATAGGTTCTCGGCAGGGTGGGATCAGGAAGAGGCCAACTGGTGTTGTAACAACAATGTCCCTGTAGATATCCGCTTCTGGTATCAGGTGGATTAGAATCCATCTATTAATATTTACAGCTTTTATTACTTTATTTTACTTTCTAGCCATGGCCAGTGGGAAAGACTCTGGTTACATCAGTTTCTTCAAGTTGTGCTCCTAGATAAAATGATTAGCAAGATGAGACCTACAGACTCTCGAAATGGGCTCACCGGCTTATGGCTGGTCTCGTAGTCAATATGCACAAAAGCACGTTCGATAACGGGCAGCTTCTCCAACTTCATTTGGAGATCCTCGGCAACGTCGTGAGCTACTTCAACACGCTCGTTGCGATCAATAACAATATCGACCTCGGCAACAAGACGAGGGCCCGAGTAATAGGCTCTGACGGTATCGACCTGCTGGATTAGGGGCGAGTGCGTCATGGCTGGACAGTTAGCGCTTTCTCCAAGAATCACTGATGAGGGACACTCACAGATATATGTGATGAGCTGTAGGATATCCTTGTCAGCGGTCACGCCGATCATCAGTTGGAACTCGTCGTAGGCAGTGTGAAGCCAGAGACCAGCGATGAGAACGGACAGGATGATGGCGCCCATGGGGTCAATCCACCATTTTAGCTTAGCACCACCAACTGAGGTTAGAATACCGAAGCCGTTGATGAAAAGATCATTGCGGTGGTCGCGCCAGAGGATGTCAACCTGACTATAAATATCCTTGACGGTCCAGCATAGGAAGAAGAGGCCCAGCTTGGTAGCAAAGGCTACAGTCACGGCGATGACCGATGGTAAATGGAACTTGTTAGTCTCCTCCTCGGAACCGGCAGCCAAGTCCCTAGCAGACATGACGATGAGGACAAGCGAGACGGAGAACATGATGAAGGAGAAGACGATGTTGCCAGCGGTAGAGATACGGGCTCTACCCGAGGGGTACTTGTTTGGGTCGACCTTATTGACAGCCCGATGAGCCATGTAGAGCATTATACCGGACATGGGGTCGAAGACAGAGTCGGCCATAGTGGTGAAGAGCGAAAGCGAGCTGGACGAGATGGCACCGTACAGCTGAAGGCCTGAGAGGAAGATGTTGGCGACTAGAGAGCCCTTGACACAAATATTGTACATGACAGTGTTGGCGCCGTGAGTATCGGTTTCCTCCTGCTCGTGTTCATCCACCGACTTGAGCATGGCACGAATGCTTTGGTTCTGGGTTTCGTAGAATTCCTGAAGTGGATGGTTCTTCTTGATACCCAAGTGACGTTTGCGTGAGGTGTTGGCCATGGGCATATCGGAATCGTGCTTGATGTGTGCAGAAAGGCCCAGAGGATCGCTGATATCATATTGGACTTCTACATCTTTGCCTTTGACATGAGCGCGGGCGTGGAGTCCGGATGAGGCTCCGGCAGGTGTGTGAAGGGAGCTCATGGCGATCTTTTCGGTCTGATCACCCATGCTGGATTAAGCTCTATAGAATTGGTTAAAATTGAAAGGGAAAAGTATGAAATGAATGGTGAAAGAGAACGAAACAGATGGCAACTGTTAAACATATTTACTTAACTGAAGGCATCTCACGGAGATTATCCAGTCATGGATGCCCACATAAATCATCGTGGCGGCGCGGCAAAGTGAAGGCATACACACGCTAGCCTACTTTGGCCGACCGGCCCGCCATCATCTAGTTAGTCCACAGCTTGACTGGATGGAGATTGAAGACGAGTTACAGATAGATCGGGGATATGGACGATCATGAGTACTCTTCAGTCTCTTAATAGTTAATGCCTATTGCGTTTGCTTATAATCTTGATAACAAGTGTTTCTTCCTTGCTTCACAAAACGATGAGGCACGGTGTGATATCAGAGATCTGTAAGAAAAGGGAGCAACTGTATGTACGTATAGTCAGTGGGGCTGGGTCACCCGGGCTATGATGCTCGGAAACCACCAGTCCGCTTAGTAATAGGACTCAAGATTTCCGAATCGACTTTAACATTGATCTATGATAGATTAGGAATGGTGCCCGTTAAGCTTCTTCGAGGCGCACGGGTAAACTGAGTTGGAAAACGATGATGGGATGCCTGAATTCTTCCACAATAATGCCGAACTGATGGAGCAGGATGGAGCTACCGAGGAAAGCTATCATCATAGCTCTTGAGTCTCACACCCTCATTTATAAAAATGCTCCAAGCTTCAGAAAGGGGCGTTCACGTGTTCATGTATCACCAATCAAGGGTCCAGCCAAAATTTCTTCTCCGCACCAGGTCATGGCAGCTACTGCAGCTTACCCTGTTGCGTCGCAAATTTGATCCATTGGAAGGCGGTCAAAAGAGGTGATGTCTAATTCAATTCATTCTCAAATGATTGGATATCGTCAAGGAGAAATACCACGTTTAGAGATTGGGTGCTTCATTTGTTACTGGGGTGGCACAGGGAGCAAACCTTGGCTTTTTGATGCCAGCTTATTGAAGATGGAAGCCACAATACTACGTTTGATCTACCTGATCAAGGCGGTGCATCGTGGCGAGCCACCTAAAGACCCACAGTGATATCCGATCCAGGGAGAAGCAGGTAAATTTACTCCGGGTAATCTCCCTTTCTGAGCCATCCCATTGGACTTATTGTAGTAGGTACCTGCTGGTCAGCATCTACCCCCGCGTTAAGGTGCCGGATAACCGAGATCGCCATGCTATCGAACTGTCAAAAAGTATTGAACTTGAATCAGTCAGATTGTGCAGCAGCATTCCGTCAGTGTAGGCAATAAATGCCCTAGGGCCTAAAAAGTTAGCTTTAATTTTATATGACTGCCTTCATGCCTACATATGCCCACACGAGGACGTGCCAAGACCTTTTCTTGTCATGTCAAACATTAAAGACTGGTCAGTCAAGCTGTGCTACACCTACAACAACTCAAAAAAGCGTACGTATTTCAGCAGCTTTATATCCCGACTATAGGGCACGCGCGACCGTTAGCACAACTCCGTCCACCTCATCCCTAGTCGCGACACTCCCGCGATGGAGGAAATTAGCGACCCCTTCAACCTTACCCCCCGACGACGCGAAGACGTAACGAAAGAACAAATCAAGAATGACTATCCACAAGGCGATATCAAATCGATCAGGAAGTTCTATAATCGACAGAATAAACTTATCGACCAGTTCCTTGGAATAAACGATGAAGAGAGAGCACAAGCCGAAGAGGAGGCCCGAGTAGCGGGCAAGATCAAGTTTGCAGTCAATGCATCCTTTGCGGTCAACTTTTGTCTTTTCGTCATTCAGATGTACGCGGCTATCTCAACAGGATCACTAGCGGTATGGTAATACCTAGGAATATTGAACACTGGCTAACTCCGATTCTAGCTATTCGCTACAGCAGCAGATGCTTTTGTAAGTGACATTTATTTGTCAAGTAATGCCATGCTAATTTGACTTTAGATGGACCTTGTTTCGTCCTTTGTAATGCTCATCACCTCCTGGCTAGCAGCTCGTCCAAGTATCTACAAGTATCCAGTTGTACGTCATCTTTATCCACAGAACCACCGACGTAATCACTCATATTACTTTAGGGTCGAACGCGAATCGAAACAATTGGAGTCATCCTTTTCTGCGCTTTGATGACCACGGTCGCGGTCCAGCTTCTGATCGAGTCTGCTAGGACGCTGGGCACTGGCAAGACTGAGTCTGAGGAGCTCCACATCATTCCCATCATATTTGTGTGTGTTGCAAGTAAGTTGGAAATTCTTTTGCACTGTGTCTCATTTGCTGACTATAATTTCAGTTTTTTGTAAAGCATCTTTGATGCTGTTCTGCATGACATACCGCAAATATCCATCGGTCCATGTGTTCTTCGTAAGTTCGGTAAGAGACACTCTACGGTCCTTGCTAACCGTCTCCTAGATTGATCATCGGAATGACATTTTTGTCAATGGCTTCGGTCTTATCATGTCCGTCGTCGGTGACAAGTTTGTGTGGTACTTGGACCCCATAGGTGCCATCTGTATCGCACTTCTCATCCTCATCTCCTGGATCTCCAATGCCTTTGAGCAGATCTGGCTATTGGTCGGGAAAGCTGCCCCTCAGGAGTTTATAGCCAAGTTGATCTACATGAGCATCACTCACGATGAGCAGATCTCAATGGTCGAAACTGTGAGTAGCAATCTTCTCGTTTCGAACACGTATTAACCTAGCAAGTGCCGCGCATACCATGCTGGACAAAAGTATTATGTGGAAGTAGATATCGTCATGGATGAGCATACGTCTCTTAAGATCAGCCATGATGTTGCTCAGTCATTGCAGCGCAAGATTGAAGGTAGTTCGACTTTCCGATTTCTTACGTCAACATGCTAACATTAATCTAGGGCTTGCTGATGTTGAGCGTGCATTTGTTCACGTTGACTATGATTGTGAACACAGCATCTACGAAGAGCACAAGCCGCTGTATGACAGGAAGGTCTAGATTGATGTTTCTGAAATGTTTCCCATATGTGTTCATGCCATATGCCACTATATCCTTTAATATTTAATGCGCCCTCCAAGTATACGATACAATCCAATTCGCCACATTACGGCATCTATCTTTGTAGAAATCCGAGTCCACTCTCAGAAGCCTCAGAGCCTGACTCACCGCTATACTTTTCACTCGAAGATGAACCACGATAGGGCACAAGGGACAACACGTCGTCTTTGCTGGGGGTTGTCATCCTCATAAACTTCGAAGGATTGAAACCGATACGCCCTGGGGATCCATGTCCCATTCGAGATTTTCGGTGTCTTTTCTTCTTCTTGACCAATTAGTCTGACGTTACAGCCACCCAGTGTGTGTCACTTTTCTTACCTTCAGCTTTGGGTTTTCGGCGGCTTTTAACCTCTCTTACTTCTCTCTTGACTCAAGAGCGTTCGCCACGCGACGCGGTTTCGACTTTATTCTTATGGAACGGTAGATGTGATAAAGCTGTACTTTTGTTCTTTGTACGTGGGCATTGTCCTCCCCAAGTGATTCGATCTCAATCTGTTCAACCTTCTCCATGAGGTCTGCTGCTTCTTGGTGTTCTCGCAAAGAAAAGCCATCCGCTAGAGCCTTAGCCAGCTCTTTCATATTTCTTAGCGTGTCGTGGCTTCTTTCGCCAAACACCGATCTCTGTTTGGTTAGTAGATCCCTGCGTATCTGAATGGATTCCTCCCTTTCGCCGAGGTATGCAAGATCAACTGCTAGCAATGACATTGATGCTAAGATGTCTGGATCGTCTTCATTGAATAGACATCTCTGCCTACCAAGATTGATCGTCGTGTTTCTAGAGCGGCCTTCCTCAATTGATCGGCTCCTTGGCTTGCCCGACACGTGGCAACGTGGTGACTTAATCTTAAGGCAGTCCGGTCATTTTCACCGTAATATTCCTCGGCCACTTTCTGAGCTTTGATCCTCATGTCTAGAGCCTCCTGGAAGTTCCTCATTCTGGAAAGAATGTTGGCAACGTTTCCCATGGAGGATAAATAACTCGGGTCGTGCTTGGCCATTCTTTTCTATTTGACTTGGCACTTCCGAACATCCAGGACCGCTTGTTGCTCCTTCAAAGCGTAATCCCATCGCCCAATAGTACTGTAGCTGTGGCCTAGGTTTACTCTTGCCTCAAGAGTATATGGATGCTCGTCCCCCAGTGTTGTCTTCCAGGTGTGTACAATCATTCCCCTCTGTTCGCAAATATTTTCCTGACTCTTCGTACTTTGGGCAACACGAGACTTGATGCCCAGGACTCTGTCAAAAGCCAGCAATGTGTCGGGATGCTTGGGTCCTAGGAACTTTACTCTTCCTTCATAAACTTCCTCGCGGAGACCTAGTGCTTTTAATAGCTGACCGTCCCATTGGTAGCTATCAGCTAAAGCATTGCTGGTCGACAAGATGTCCAGATATTCCACTTCTGTTGGATTCTCGCGCACTTCAGTATCTGAAAGACTCTGCTCCCTCAACTCAAGTGCTTCTCGCCTTCGATTAGATCCGTGGAGGTACTCAGCAACCTTTCGCCGAGTACGGATAAGTTTGGGATCACTCGACTTCATGTTCTCTTCACGGTGACGCAGTACCCTTTGGGACATCCCTAACGCTTCTTGGCGTTCTCCCGTCATCCACAAACTATCCGCAAGATTCATCATCGCAACATCGAGGTCTTTTGCAGGTTGAAAAGCTAGGGTATAAGCTGCCACAATCGCTTTTCTCTGCTCACACGCTTTCATATGATGTCCGAGGCAGGCATTACAAGCGGCAAGTTGCTCCATGGCTTTGAGTGAAACTCGGCCAAGAGCATCCGGAGCGTCGATGGTTTTGAGGATGTCACAGACTTCTGTCAGAAACTCCCGTGCTTCAGAATAATGCCCTGTTGCAGAATATGCCTTTGCAAAAAGTAGCATCATGTGTGCTGTCATGTCTTGAATTTCACCCGGTTGAGCTTTGAGAGTTGATCTCAGCCGACCTTCAACGCAAGCTTTGATATAAAGCAAAAGAGAGCCTTGCCAGTCGAAACCTGAAGGATTCTCAACCCACGCCATGGGTGTCTTGGTGCCAGAAAGCGTTGCCGCTAGAATGGACATCGCGAGAGACATGTATTTGTTCTGTTGGTCTCTGGAGAGGGTCTCTCTACACATCGTCCCAACAAGCCTGTGCATGGAGTAGTGTCGCTTAGGTAGTTGTGAACCATTGAGCAGACTATAGCGACAAAGTATTTTGAAGGACTTGTGAAGGCCTGTTAAGTTCCAGTGAAGACTCGAAGCATCATAAAAGCCAAAATATTGAAGCCATTCCGGTGTACGCTTCATGTCATTCCATGCACTATATATCAGGTTTTCGTGAATACCCTCATGATGCATGAAGGAAAGTGTGCGAAGTAGTTCCTGAGCTTCATCCGACGCTCGTTCAGGCAGGTCTTCGATCCGTTGAAGGATCAGACTAAAGGTCGTCCATATGGGTTTCCGGTAGCTGGACCATTGCTCCATCTCGTAAGACAATGGACCTTGTGGAGATCGACGAGACTCGTCGCAGTAATCAGTGTAGTTGCAGTACTTATTGAAGATGTAGGAGCCTGCTTGAGCAATCGCCAACGGTAAACCGCCTAGAAGGTCGACAGCAAGTACTCTGGCCGCATCCTGTTGAGATCGATCGAAGAGTAATCCCGGCCTTTTATAGCTCAACAACAAATCTAGTGCATCTCTGCCGTCCATAGGGCCTGTTTTGTCAAAGACACTGCTGCATGTAGCCACTCGTTCGTCGATGGTAGTGATGAGAATAGTGCCTGGACCTCTTGTTGGGATATACTTTGACAGGGACACATCTGGGGAGTCCGCATTGTCAATCATCAAAAGCCACGGATCTTCTTGGCAACCCAGCCATAATCTAGTCTGACGAATCTTTTCGTCCAAGTCCATGTCTCTCCAAAGGCTCCCAAGCCCGCAGGTTTGGGCAATGTCCATATAGTCGTTGTTAGCTGAAGTATTGTTGCTTGCATCAAGATAGAAAATGCATCGAAATCTGACCCTGTCAGTGCACCGCCAACAGACAACAAGGTGATTCTTACTCTGCTTCATTCTCCATGATAGCATTCAAGCACATTTGACTTTTCCCAACTCCTGCGAGCCCATGAATAACAACGCTCCATGGTGTTCTTCTGTTTGTATTCCAGGTATTGCTTCCGGCCCTGATAGCTAAGGGGATATCATGGTGGTTTATGAACCTGGATAGTAATGCGGGCCGCTCATTCTGATATTCTGGCCAAATAGAATTCATTCTCTCTTTGGTTGGAAGAGCGAATGTGAGTCCATCTAAAAGATGTCTTAGAGTTAAATCACGGTGGTTTTAAGAGAGCTTACCCCAGACTCTGTTTTGATGGTATGAGTAGCTTTTCACGCTTGCTTGCTGGAGGGTCTGACTCTCGGATGACTCCCGCTGCATCGCATGGCTATGGTCGAATACTATAGCGCCTTCGCCTTCCATGCAGCTGGTGTAAGATGCAAGACACTTGTCAAAGCCATCTTTGCGGGGCTCATTGTCACTTTGCCCTGCTACGGTCTCTGTGTTAACGATTAGTTCCACGACTGAACAGGACACTTGGACAATAACTTTCCTGTTTCTACACCCCGCGATTTTGTGCGCCCAACCTCTGGTGAAATCTCGCTCAATACTGCTTTAGCATAGGCAGCAGCCATGGCAGCGGCATAAGGTTGCCACTCCTTATTCTTATGTTCATCTCCATAGTCGCAGACGCCTCGAATAACGCCGACCGAAATACGATTCATGGTACCAGCCGCTTCCATTTCCAGTCCAATAATATCATACTTATCACGTAGCTCATTGCTTTGACGGGCATCCCTCATCAGTTTTTCACCAGAGCCTATAGAGCCGTACCAGACTCGGGTTCGATGATCCTCGGGTCGAAGCGGTCGTTCCATTTCCCTCTGTAGTCCGTTGCCTGAGGCCTCATAGAGTCTATCTCTTCCCTGACCTGGATCTCTAAAATCACCCGTAGCATGCTGCATGCTCTTGATCTTTTCGTAGTACGGTAGGAAGGTCTCGGTATCATTTGGCGCTCTGAGTCTGATACTACCAATAGCAGATCTGACAATAGCTTCTGTGGTTGCCAATGCATGCCCCAGCCGCAAAGGCTTGAACGTGTCTTCGGATGTTGCTTTGCCCAGGTCATAAGCAACTATTCCGGCATTTTCGCCGATTGGAAGAGCGACAAGAACGTCCCCCAGGCGAATGTCGCGTGGGGGATCACTAGCAAGATTAGGAAGACCAGCTGCAACACCAACAAGAAGCCCGAACCAGAGATTCGGAAAGCATTTCTTGACCTGGCTAGCGAGCGCCGCTGCAGACCCAGTCCCATACTCCTGACCAGCAGGTAGAGTCGCAATGACGGTATTGTGTCCGGATATGCTACCAGCATGGAAGATGTGGTCGTCTCCGCGGTCCATTGGGAACCTTCCGCGGTGTTTCTCATCTAGCATGTGCAAGGCAGATTGGGCCTCAATCTCCAGCGGAGCAATCCAGATGACGTTATATGCGTGAGGATCTAGTTCGACCATTGGACAAGTTGATTAGATCGAGATATTGAGAGTCGCGGACGCCAGGTATCCAAGAATGTAAAGGCATTCAGGACGTCGAGAGTCCCGACGGCGTAGTGCTCTGATAGAGATGAGAATGCTAAGACCTCTACAGCCTGGTTTGCATGAAATTATTTCAGTCAGCCTAACTCAGTCTCACAACAATAGGCAAGTATGGCTTATGCAATAAACAGGGCTGATCCAGATGTATGTGAAAGAAATAGTGTCTTATTGAAGAGGAGAAATCCCATCATTACATAATCTCAGCCTTAGACATAATTCGTATAGCCAAGCTAAAGTGACGTCAAATGTCTCAGTTCATTGAGCTGGGACTTGGCAGTCCCATGTTTTGCTAGAAGTTCAATCATGCTAGTACCATATAAAACCAATTCGCCTATATCAAATCATGTTGCTTGACCTCCGAACAAGCTTACTTGATCTCCTTAATTCTCTCATCCTCCACATTCTTGTCCTCAATGTGAGTCTGTGCAATATGCTGATCAGCAACCTTGTCGTCGTCTGGTCCTAGCTTCTCATTGACTGCCTCCTCATTCTCCTCTTCCTCAATAGCTCTTTTGTACAGACCAGCTTTGATGTCGCGTCTCCAGAGGAATTGGCCAATCATAAAGAGGGTCAGATAACAGCAGGTGAGGGCAACGTTTGCCGAGAAACCCTTGGTCCAGCGAGGACCTTGAGTGATGGGGAATGCGACAACGTTGTACCAAGTGAAGAAAGCCCAACCTACAGTCATCTAAGAGCTCATGTTAGCTTGGAATGGTGAGCGTAAGGTGAGTGCTTCTCCACTTACCATGGCACCAGTGGTGAAACTCCTAGCTTCATTGTCATCCTTCATAATCAGGTGCACCCATGGGAAGAGCATGGGAGTGATGCATGAACTCATGCCGAGAAGGAAGTATGCGGCGAAATGCAAGCCAAGGGGAATGTTCCAAACCAAAAGAGTTGAGTGACAGAAAAGGAGGACAGTTCCTGCGAAACAGAATGGTACCCAAATTGGATAAACCCTAGAAAAGATTATTAGTTTTAAGCGTAAAAACACAGGTCAAATTGTTGTAACTTACATAACAAACGAGGGAACAACGATACCAACCACAATTGCGAGTGCTTGGACGCCAGTTGGTAGGATGTTGATCATCTCGACCGAGTATTTCTCAGTGGACTTGACCCACACGATCATTTGGCCGGCAACCCAAGTAGTCAGTTGAAAGCTAAGGACGTTAGTCAGAGCCAAACTCCAACAGACCCGAAGCTCGAATAAGTACTCACCAGACGTAAGTGCATACAGCAATGTAAAAGTGCCACTTGCGGAAGACCCGCTTTAGCATCTGCTTGCCAATCTTCTTGCTCTTTCTCATTCCATCGTCTTGCATGCGGGCCTGAGCCAGCTTTTGGTCTTCTTCACTCAACCACCAGACACGTGGATTACTAGTAGGAACGCCTGGATAGAGAAAGAAGCCAGCAATGGCGATGGGCAAAGAAATGATACCATCGATGATGAATACCCAACGCCTGTGGATCCAAGTATTAGCGAATAGTACCGATGCGAGAATTGGGTGTTTGAAACATACCATCCAGCCATGCCCCCCTTTCCATCAAGTCCAGCATGAGCAGCAGCTTGCATGTATCCACCAAACATGGCACCGATGTTACTCGAGACATACCACACACCCGCTCGCTTAAACACCTCGTCGGATCGGTACCAAGAGGAAAGGACGTATAAAGAGCCCGTAGCGGCTGGAGTTTCGAAAAGGCCCATGAGGAATCGCATGCCGTAGATCATCGGGGCACTGTTGTTGCGGCATTGGATGAAGGTGATGATTGACCACAGAGTTTCGCAAATGGGCAGAACCCAGCGAGCATATTTTGGTCGAGAGATGAGAAGCATGCAAGGGATTTCCATGACCAGATAACCAATGTTGTAGAAGGTAGAGAACAAGTTATATCTGCACAAGGTTAGGGCTGAAATTTGAAAAATCGAGTCAACTTACTCAATGCCCTTGAGGTTGAGCTCTTCTTTCATTCCAGAGTTGTAGGCATTGTTAATGTTGGACTGGTCAAGCCACTTGATGAAGTCTAGGAACCGTCAGCTAGGCTTACTTACTTAAATGCAATTAAAATCCAAGCCATGACTTACACATGGAACAACTGCGAGAAATTAGTAAAAAGTCGACCAGAAGACACTTGGACTTACATTAGTGGCAGAATAGTGCGGTCCAACTTTCTCAAAAGTCTCTTTTCCTCCTTGCTGTAATGTCCCGGATACCAATTGAAGATGTAGAGCCAGGCAAGCCAGACACTCTTGGCCTCGGGCTTAGCCGCCGAACTGACGACAACTCCATTCTTCACCACTGGCTCAGGGATCTCTTCAGGATTGCCAGCGATATCTCGACGAGTCTCGGGCTGTTCATTCGTAGGGTGGATCTCGAGACCATCGTTCCTCTGCTGAGAAGTCATGTTGATGGATTGCAAGGTGACTCAGATCAATGACAGTGTTGCACTTGTTTGTTCTTGCACTTGGATCGAGTCATGAGGTGATGAGACTTAACTATGAACCTTTTCTTGACTCTCTTCTTGTATGTGTAGATCCTGTTCAAGTTATGAATCCGGGGGTCGCATTACCCCGCATGTCCGCCCCCATGGGGTCACCCCAGTTTTAGCATGGTCTGCCACCCAAAAGCCTTCGGGGTAAGTTTATCGGAGGATTTCTCTCGGATGCCGGAGGATCTCGAGACGTTATCGATTGGCAAAGTTTTGATATAATTCGCGACGAATCTAGACAAGTATTGCACGTGATCCATGACCGCTTTGACTGAAGGCTTGCTCAGGCGCAGCTCATAGGTAGTCATTTATCCAGAATACACAGGCATTCACCTCGTGGTATCATATAACTCAAATGTCATAGCCCAAGTCACCCAAAGGTGTGTTGTATCTGTGAATATTCTTACTATTTGGTTCTATTGTGAATATTGTCGAGGGTAGGCAGATAAAACCGCCCTTCTCAGTGCACATAAACCGAATACGTCACTAACTGAAGTCTGCATTGACTTATCTACGAAAGACAACATAGCATCAGCTTCAAGGCTTCATTTCAGGATCCTTCGGCATGAGCTTGTCTTTCAGCTGAGTATGCGAGTTTGTTACAATAATCTTGCGTTTTCTCTGCTAAAACAATTCGTCGTCTGTCTAGGTGGTTAATTCACCGGGGGCTGATTCAATTCCAGCACCTCGGCGCGGTTCCATTGAGAGCCCTCTATAGTAAATGGAAACGGATGCGTGGATGATGGATGTGGAATAGCTCGCTAGTCTGATTACCCTTGTCCCAGCTAGTCGCTGCAGTGGGAGGTTTTTGCCTGCCCAAATAAGCCTCGATCTGAGTATTCCTGGTATGCTCTGAGTACTGGTAGCTGCGTCGCATAATTTATACTGCTGGGGGTAGAAATGAAGTACTAAAGACGGGAAGATGATCCACAGGGGAAGTCACACGGCGACCTTGCCGTTCCAATCAGAATGACTCAGATAGATACAGGACCGCCAATCTGAAACCAGTGCCAAGCCCTGTTGGTCAGTAACCAACCAACCTTATCTACTACCGAGGCCATTGCTAAAGGCAAAGGTACCTCGTTCCCCAGATTGCCCTTAATTTCTGCTCTTTACTCTTCTATTCTCTGCAACCATTCCTTGTCCGAGATGCCTTCCACGACCGTCACATCGCTTCTCTGGCCCGCGGGCGACAACGTCAGCATTAAAGGCGAGGTTTTCGAGGCTGAAGCCACCGAGACACGGTACATGCTCCGAGGCTGTAAGCCGGACGATCCCGCATGCGAGTATCAAACAGCATTCGTCAACATCGGGCCTTGGGCCAGCGAGACGTTACCAACAGGAGCTGTCGAGACGGGTGTGTACGACGTGCATGGGACTGTCGACGGCACCGTGTACTCCAGCGTGTGCGATATGAGCCGGTCCGTGATTCAGAAGTGCACAGTCTCAAAGCAGTCTGGGTTCGCTGATTCTACGAAATACACGACGACCAGGACAAAGGGCGAGACGGGAGCGGACTTTACTCTTTCGTACCACTCTGTCACTCTTACCGGCGGCTTGGAGAAGCTTGCTTCCTCACGAACAATTATTACATCCACCGACGCTTCTTCTATCGGTGAGACTTCCTCAGCCGACGAAGTCTCTTCTGCTGTCGATGCCACCTCTGGCAGCGCAACAGATATCGCAACCAAGATCGATGCCACGAGCGGCGAGACCACCAGCCCAGACACACCTAGCACGGCTGTTCCCACCGAGACGGCCTCGGCTGGGTCTCCACCTCTGGTACGCGCGTTTGCTGCCTTGGCTGTGGCCGGAATGGCTGCCGCACTGGTGGTGTAACAGGGGATGACCGTAAATGATGTCGTCTTGTCCAGCCAAACGGCAGCCTATAATACGGGAGTATGGACTGAAGAATAAGGCCACGACGAAGAACATCCAGTTGATCCGTTCTGGACCGATAGGTTCATCATGTATTCTTGTAATCTAAAGAATGGGCCACTCAAGAAATCAAGTTTGAACAAGCGCCATGAGGGTCTTAATGGCGACAGGGATGGTCTAGAAGAAGACAAAGACTGGGGGAGCCCTACTTCTTCTTGACAAACCTGGCTGGATCCTGAGAACATGCCTTATATCCTGTTATGCGAATTTAGATCTGTGCCCTAGTATGGCTGTTATGAGAGGTCTAGATTCAAATAAGTAAGCGTAATAATACAATGAACCGCAGGGTCAATCAAAAACAGCCACCCTCCTGTTCAGTTCCAAAAATTCCATCATCAAAACTGATAACACGATCCATATCCACAAACTCTGCATCAAGTAACATTTGCGAAATCATACCTAAATCTCCACTGCCCACACTTCCACTCCTTTGTCCTATCTGGCCATTGGTCAGGTTGGGTGTTGCACCGGGAAAGTATGGATTGATTGGAACATTAGGGTGTATATATTGTGCCTGAGGTTCCTGCACAAGGTTGACACCAGGGGTCTGTGGCAAAGGCAGTAGCTGGTTTGGTACTTGCGAATACCCGTTCGGTAACTGCTGAGTTCCATTTTCTTGGTCGGGGTGACGTAGCCCTTGACGACCTTGTGATATCGGAGTATCGCCTAAAGCCTGCGACGCTGTTCTCGAGTGCTTCACCTCGGTAGTATACGCAGATGGGTTGATGCTGAAAGAATCGTCCTGGATGCACCGAGTATGCAGCTCAACGAGAATACTCTGGTACTTGGAAGCCAAGTTCTCACGAGGCCCAAGTTGATGAGGCCCTGCCCATCGCTTGGCCATTGTCTCTAAACTCTGTGTCAAGGCCCAGAACTCTGGTGATAGAGCGTCTGTTCCACAGTAGCGCCAGTGCAAGAGCAGGACCCTCGCAGCAAGATACACACAAAAAGCATATTGGTTACTCAAAGGGCCTGTATGCTCAGCGATCCGAAGGTAATGATTTGTTATCGTTGCAATTTCGATAGCTGCTGCTTGGCATGTATCGAGACTGCAGAAACTCGGAAGTCTTGTTCGAAAAGTCCAATCCAGAGGAGGGAAAGCGATTGGCTGATGTAGCAGGATCATGGACGCATTATGGGTGACATGAGCCAGGGTGAGATTTGGGTCCATCCTTGATGACTGTTGAGCAATATTGACTTTCCACTTTTTAGGAAGTAGCATTTTCCAGTGCACCAAGCGAACATCAAGCTCTTTGAACCGTGTAAGCCAGCTACTTAAGTCCTTATGGTCTTTAATGTTAACCTTCTGCTGCAGGAAGTAACTGGTGACTCGGCTCAGAGACTCGGTTGCTTCTATGCAATAAGCAAAAGCTCCGACTGTCGACATGTCGATGGAAGAGGCCGCTGCTCCTGGGGACGTTGTTGCTTCAGATGGGGTCATGCCGTCTTCATCTACCGTGGCTGGCGCGGCGATGGTGTGCGACGGAAGGAAGGCAATGGGGTTTCCAATACGACCAGCCGATTTGTCCCAGATACCGAAGTATGGCGTGGAGACTGGGTCTTCCTTTCGCCAAGTGATTCCATCGCAAGGTAATCGACGGTTGACATCGTCTGACGTCAGGCTAGTATTCCAAGCGGTGGTGACTGAACAGAAGCGATCCAAGTTGAAAACACACCAGAATACTCTTCGTCTTTCTTCTGCCTCGGTCCATCCATGTGAAGGGTGTAGAGATACGTATGGCCTGGAAAAGGATGATCGATCGGCTTCCTCACATTCTATCGTAAGCTGAAGATACTCAACCATACGGGTTAGAGCACCGATAAGCGACCATGCTCGAGACTCCTCTCCGTCGCCAATCTTCCATATGAGTTAGTCGTCAAACTGGATGTTGATGCGAATGCAGACTTACATCGCGGAAACAAATAATTATCAGAGCCTGCAGATTCTCCACCGACAGACTCTTGGTAGCTTTAGCAACCACCCAATCCCTCATTTCATCTTGGTCCCCAATGATTGTCTGTATGTTCTCGGCGATATCTCTCCGGGGTACATGGTGGGCAGCAGTGAAGATTATAGCCTTCAGAAGCGGAAGCAAGTTTGCATCATCGCCATACTCTCGAAGTCGTTTTCGAAATCGAGCCTCGTGTATCATTGGGATCCATGGATGTATCTGTCGAAAGTATGCATCGACTACTTGATCAAGAGCATCATTGTCTGGTATAGTCTGCTGGTCGGCCGCATACCGAGGTCTTGCCCGTTGTCCAGTATCGCTTTCTGTCCGGCGGCGTTTACGTATAGAATCATCGGTTCGACCTGGAGAAACACCAAGAGCTGGGTTGCCGAGTTTGCATATTTCTTGCGCAAGAGAAATCAACAGACTTTGCCCATCTAATGCTTCTTGACGCAGATTTGTGTGGCTATTTGACGTCTCTTCGGAGCGCAAGTTCTCCAACGTTGTCTGTTGTTTCGAAATCGTTTGTTCCAATGCATCTTTCCTCGCGTTAGCATTGTTGACGAATATGCAGATTCATCCTACCAAGTCTTTTGTGTACATTCTCAATGGCACCGGCTTTCATGCCGGGCCTCGCGCGTTTCGTTTCATAAACGCAATCTTGCCCTGATAGCAATCAACGAGAGGATTCAACAAAGTGGAGCATCAATTCCGCCATACCAGTCTTGCGACAATGCTCACAAATTGGCGTCTCTCGTGAGCATCGTAGCTTACGCCTCCGACAGCAATTGCAAGCAAGGCCTACATCGGAGGCTTGAGCAGTCTGCTCCGATTGAGTGGAGTTGTCAGGACCGTCGTTATCCATCGTATCGCCCCCGACAAAGCACGAATACGCGGTCCGGGTCGTGTGTGATTATGGCAGACGAGAAGATAGGAGTTCGACTGGCCCCGCGTTGTTTCATCCGGAGGCCGCTTGAGTTACCCCGAGTTGCCGAATACCCCCGCACATGACAACGGTCGAGTAGCCGGGATAGAGTAGCTGTAGGGTCTCATTGGCTGACACGCTAGGCTAATCACTGGTGGAATTGGGCTGGAGATCACCATTCTAGAGGGTTGCGGTGCGGTTATTGTCATCCGATGCTGACTTTGATGGCTGATCTCGAAATAGCTCTAATAAGACGACGTTGGTTTGGTATTCGGCTGTAGATTAACCGAGCTGCACTCCGTCTACCCGTTCTTTTCAAGCTTCCTATTGTTGTTCTTGCGGATGTTCCAGGCTGTTGGTCCCGTCCAACACCAGCTTATGAATCCATCCTGTATCTTACTGGCGCCAGAGCATCATGTCTGGGTTGACTTGCTTCACCGACAATCCCTTTCGGGACCGTTCTGATCTACTACGTGCAGCTACTTCCATCATAAAACCATTAGAGCCATATAGATCTACATCTAAAGCTCGCGTTAAACTATATCCTTCGACTGCTGCAGGGTTTGACGATGTCGCTGCTCAACTTGAAGGCTTCGCACGCCCATTGTGGGCCGTATCAGCCCTTGTTGACAAAGATGTCGACCCTTCACTACGCTCCTGGATCAGGGGTATCGAGGCTGGAGTAGATCCAAATGGTCCTGAATATTGGGGCCAGCTTGGCTCTTTCGACCAGCGTATGGTCGAGATGGAATCAATAGCTTTCGCCTTATTGATGGAACCCCAGATAGTGCTATCATTCTTGAACTCTGAGTCAACGGAGAACCTGGAAAACTGGCTGCGACAAATCAACAATTTCACCATGCCACAAAACAACTGGCGCTGGTTTCGGGTCCTTGTGAACCTGGCGTTAGCAAAAGTGCTTGGATCAGACAAAGAGGCAGCGAGACAAGCGATGGATGCGGACTTTGCGGTTCTCGATCAATTCTACCTTGGTGAGGGTTGGTCTTCAGACGGTATCTGGGGTGACGACAGGAAGCAGGCGGATTATTATTCTGGCAGTTTCGCCATTCAATTCGCACAGCTGCTCTATGTCCGCTGTGCAGACGATGACCAGGAAAGGGTGGAGAGATATCGACAACAAGCAGTTGACTTCGCGTCTGAGTATTGGAGGTACTTTGATACAAACGGCGCTGCTATTCCATTTGGTCGAAGCATGACCTACCGCTTCGCATGCGGAGCTTTCTGGGCTGCCTTTGCTCTCGCTGATATTCAGTCTTCAAGTTCTCTCATGAGCTTGGGGGCAGCGAAAGGGCTCCTCTTGCGACACCTTCGATGGTGGGCAAAACAACCAGAAATCTTCAACTCAGACGGTACCATGAACATCGGCTTTACGTATCCCAATATGTACATGTCTGAAGATTACAACTCCAGACAGTCGGTCTACTGGTGCTTGAAGTCTTTCGTCATTCTAGGGCTGCCAGCAGATCATCCGTTCTGGACCGTCAAAGAAGAGCCTCATCCTATGGCAATACCAAGTCCAAGCGGAGTTGTGCAGCCAGATTCTGTTAGAGTCTTTGAACCACCTCACCAAATAGTATGCAACTCTCCAGAGCATCTTTATCTCCTATCAGCAGGTCAAATGACGACCAAAATGTTCAAAGCCAGAGAAGCAAAGTACGGCAAGTTTGCTTACTCTTCTGCGTTCGGATACAGCGTGCCAACCGGCCTGGAGCTTCATCAGTTAGCACCAGACAGTACATTGGCTTTGACCATCGACGGTGGCGAGACATGGAAAGTTCGATGGGAGCCAGTTGATTTCAGTCTCGAAACTGTCCCTATCGAGACCGGGCGAGGCCGTGATAATCTTCCTGCCATCGCAAGCACGTGGAGGCCACTGAAGAAAATCGAGTTGAAGATCCGGACGACTCTGGTTCCTCTAGCCTCGCATTATCCAGGATGGCACGTTCGTATCCATCATATCACAGGTCTCGCGAAAGCGAATAGCGTCCCATGGTGCGACAACGTCCAACTAGTGGACAGTTCCTTTGCTATAAAAGCGTTGACCAACGAGGGTTACCATCTTCCTTCTATGTCTAGCGCCGAAAATAGCAAGTTCTCTGAAGGCCACGTTGTTGGACCATCGGGTGTTCTGATCAAATCTAGCAGCGACGCGAGTGGCATTGTTGATTTGACGCCAACTATCCACTTAAAAGCGGCAGTTAATGAAAATGAGGCCAAGCTCGAAGGCAAAGGACATTTGATCGCAGCAGATCCCAACACCAATCTCATTGCGCAGAGAACTTTCATCCCTTCAATCCGATATTTTCATTCATTTACCAACACTAATGGACTGAACTCGATTTCAGAGGCTTCACCGTCAGCCATTGTCGCAACTGGAGTGTTTGGTGTCAGCTGTGTAAATATAGCTCGGACAAACATACCTGATTTGTGGAACAACAGACCAAGGTTGGAGATTGATGCAACTACATCCAGTAAGATTAGCATCAAGATTCTTTAGGGTATTCTAGCTATCCTCAATAAACAGGTAAGGTCGGATCCAGCCATTTCATAGTGCGTATTCTATGTGCCTCTCAGAAGCCATTTTCAACAATTACAAATCACTTAGTTTTCTCACAACTTGTGCATCATATCTTAGATTCCATGCTCATCTAGTCTGTACAAAGCCCAGCCATGGTGACTAGAAGGCATATTTCCTCACAGTGTAATGATAATGAGAGTCTATTGCTGCCTGGTTCAACTCATATCTAGACCAATCCCATACTCAAAAGAAGATTTCCAAACTCGACAAGATAGTAATCTCCATATACCAAGCCGTGGTTGGCATACCGTCTCCTTGCGTTTTCGTTGTTGTTGGCTGTTCCATGCTTCAACAGGGCATCGAAAGTCTCCCCAAGAACAATGTCCTCCACATTGATAGATGTCTTATCATCACCCTCTGTAGTAAATGTTGCCTTCTCGGTAGCAAGAGACACGTCCAGCGTGTCTCTGATTACCTCAATGGCTGCCTTTAAGAAACGGCGAGATAACGTGTGCCTGCCCAGCGAGGTAAGAGCTTGTGACAGCAACAACATTCCGTTGGCTGCGATAACACCCGAAGATGAATCGCGGAGTGGCTCGTGTGGGTTTTCGATAGGTGCATCAAAGTCCCAGAGTGGAACGTGTCGTCCCTTGTGAGCACTCTCTCCAGCCTCAACTAGAATCTCGACACACGAAGGAGATGTATCTAATCGGTATAAAAAGTACTCAGCTGCTCCGCAAGCTGCTTCGAGGAAAGTTTCATTTTTGGTCCAGCTGTAGGCTTGTGTGTAGCCGAGAATAGCCCAAGCCTGACCCCTGGACCATGTTGAATCATTAGCATAGCCTTGTGCCGTCCATCGCCACTTCAAGTCTCCAGTTTGCGGAGTGATGTTTGCGACATGGCATGACGAGTAGAGTTGTCCCTTATATCCGTCTTTTGCCAAGGACCTTACACCCTCTGGTCGCAGATGCGTCTTCAGCAGTGTTGACGCATGAGTTGCAGCAATATCAGCCAGATTCTGATCCCCAGTTTGAGCAGCAGTGTAGAATAGCAGGTCGAGATTGCACATGCTGTCTATAATGACGAGGAGATTGTTTTCCATATCGGTTACGGTTATATCCTTCTTCAAAAGACAGTCCCAACTGCGAATGGCGCCAGCAGATGGGACATAGCGGGTAGCCAAGCTGTGAGCTGCTTGTACAATAGAAGCGAAGCTGCGTTCGTTGCCGAACAATTCCCAGTCTCTTCGAAGTGCTGGCATGATGATGAAGCCGATGTCGTGGGTATCTGTTCTGCTGGCCATGGCGTGGAGTGGCTCGGACCAGGATGTGCATAGAGGCAACAGGTGATTTCTAACAGCCGTAGCTGATTGGAGTGCGGTAGCGTTTACTCTTAAGGATCCAGGATATTTGATAGAACGCTCAAGTAGAGCGTACAGAGTTCCAGGAAAGAAGCCGCATGTCCAAAAGTCGGGTTCGCGGAATTCCCATTGTCCTTGTTTAGGGCCTTGTTGGGGTACTATTTCAGGAAAGCCATCGCGCGCTGGGTCAAGACCTTGCAGGCCTTTGAATGCGGTACGGCAAGGTTTGGCAAAGATGTTTTCTTCAAATAGCTCGGTCAAGACTTTGTGAAGGCCAGGTTTTTGCTCATGAATGTCATGTGCCTTCGTTTCTGCTGCCCCTTCGGACCATGTAGTTTCACTTTCGATCGAGTGTTCATCTGTTGCTGATGAAGCTGATGACCCGATTCGCTTAGAGAATCCCATGTTATCGGGCTTAGGACTATAGGTCAAAAGACTGTCTGTTGCAGTAGGTAAATCCTGTAGTAATGGCGCCATCGTAGACTTCCAGTGGGTTGAAAATGAGAATGTGTAGTTGGAGATTTGAAGTCTACCACCAAGTGTTTATCCGAAAGTGTTGTCTCTTGTACCCCATACACTAAGCTGACTACAATGAGCTTGCCGATCATCCCGATGGTCGAAGTAACCCTCCGTTCAAGATGACCCGTCTCATTGTGGTGTCGGAGTATCTCACTCGGCCGTCGGACAAAGTCGAGATATGGTCTGTCTCAGCCGATCCCTGGCAAATACGCTATCTGATAGTATACTCAAACTGGAGCCCCGCATTGAAGCGAAAAGTAGTAATTGATTTGGTTATTGTTAATGGAAAATTCTGACTTGGCGACGACTGCAAGAGTTAATTTCACAAATCGTGATACTATGATAGTAACGAATGATTCAAGCTGTAAATTGATGGACAACGACATACTACAGTAGCTGTCTCTTGAGCCTCTATCAACGGTTTCAAGACAGGACTCTAGCTACCACAACATTATTCCTGTCCAGTTGCGTACTTTCCATCCTTGATGAGCTTGCTCAACTTCTGGTTGGTAGCGATATATCGAGCCAGATCAGGTCGCTTCTCAACCAACAAATCGGCCACGATTCGGCCAAACACAAGCTTTCCAGAAAAGTTGAGATGCGTTCGGTCTCCCTCTACCTCGTTGTACTTGTCGGCGTTTTCTTGTCCGATAGCATTGACGTACTTGGTGCTTGCAGTGTTAAGATCCAGATACTTGATGCCGGCCTTGTTTGCAACAGCAATAGCGGCATCCCGCTCTTTGCTCAGGTTCTCGACCACCTTGCCATCTTTGAATGTGCGACGGGTGAGAGATGTGATGATGATCTACGGTACAGGTTAGGCACTGGAAAGTCCGTTTAACGATCGAACTTACAGCTGTTCCGCCGGCTTTCTTAACTTCGTTGACCATCGTAACGAGGTTGTCCGAGTACTGCTCCAAAGTGAGAGTTTTCTGATCATTATGTCCGAACTGAATGGTGACAATAGCCTCGTGCTCTGCTTTTTGACTCTTGACGTTCTTGAGGGCAGTATCCCAAAGTCCTTGATCTCGGAAAGACACAGTCGTAGCGCCGTTCTTAGCAATGTTGATTCCACCTCCTGGTTTCTTGGTAGCGTTAAGAAGAGCGTCGCCCCAACCCCCACCGGTGGCAACAGTAGAATCACCCGTCAAGATGAAGAAGGGGGATTTTGCTGCGTCACCAGCTCCGAAAAGACTCAATGCAACAGAGACAACGGACAAGAACTTCATCATGAAATATGTTTAACAGGCTTTCGGAATAATTCAAGCGACAACGTAAATGAAAACTGATATAACAAATCTATCAAGACGTCCGACTCCCCGCAAAGGATTATATACACAAATGTCCGGTGACTATTGTATCATCTACCAGCAAAGCCAAGCTATTGTTACATATAGAGTTGTTCCGCCAATGGTCGCCTTTCCAGGCTTATGCTTGCATTGACGACAAGGGTAACCTCTAAAATTGAAACTCTAAAGCACTATGAGTTGTATGCAAGCTGGCCAATGCGGGTAATTCGGGTTTTCACATTCCGCGATGCTTGTAAGGGTAATTGATCCGCTTATTGGACTATACCTCGGCAATATCCTTCGGGACAAGAATACCCCGAGCCATGTCATCACACTAGCCCATCATAAGACCTTTCTTGTTCACTTTGACATCAAACTAGACCTCCAAAATTCTATGACTTGATTGTTGAGCCTATGATTGCAAGCCAGTTGACTTTGAACGGATATTCCGCTGGAAGTCCCGAACTAAACTGTCGACTGCCTGGGCTACCTCTTGGGGCCGCGAAACTTGTGGGCTATGACCAGAACCTTTCAACGTGCGGGTATTCCATACCTCATTTCCACCGCCCTGGGCGATCATGCTCTCTTGATCTTTGAAGGGAACAACAACATCATCCGTGGCCATGATGTATCCTAAACGGCCTCTGTATGAATCGTCTTGCCATGCTTGAGGGGGTACAATTCCGAGGTTGGCGGCCATGCTCTGGGGTCGAAGCTGTGACAGCGCCCATTTCGCATCTTCCTCCGGCACGTCAGGCGGATAAAAGAGACTGCCTGGATCCTTGGTGACAAATAAACCTTCGGAAGGTGTATCCCAATCAACATAAGGAAGGCCGCCTATGCTGCGAATGGCTGCGCCTTGGTCCATGCCACCAGGGAAAATGTAGCCGCAGAGATTGATAAACCCCAGCACTCCGCCAGGCTGGTTCGCCTTGGCCCGTTCAACAAGAGACAGCCCGACAATACCTCCGCAAGCAATAGCCGCACCATACGAGTGCGCAAGAACAACGACTTCTTTGCCTTCTGCTAACAACGGCTCCAGGATGCTGCGTACATGAGCCGCATCATCAGACTGTGTCTTTCCCGGTATACTGGACACTGACGGCAGGTCAAGTGTCTCGGTGGAATAGCCGAGAGACTCTAGCTTGGGGATCTGATATTTCCAAGACCAGGAGCCATGCCAAGCACCGTGCACGAGGAGGATGGTGGGTTTCGTAGTGGACGACATGCTTTACAGACGGTTGCAAGGTTAGATGGACGTCTCGCAAAGGACAGAGAAGCCGAACATCAATCCGGCGGGTTGTGGAATGTGGACCTAACTAGTCCTTGACACTAGACTGGAGGCACGTGATTGACTGCGTGTCTCTGAACGATACTCTCGTGCATAACAAAGTACATGGAAAAATTACGAATAATTCCAACACCGGTATATCTATAAGTCTAGCTGTCTTGAGGGTCATGTTGACATCAAAGTGACCGTTTTACGCGAAGATTCATATAGTATCCAAGCGATTCAAATACTTGGAAACCTCATCGAAAGTATATCCATAACAGTCCCAGTTTGCGCCACCGTCGTCCCGTAGAGCCATGAGTAACTAGAATGATTGCTGCTTTTTCATTCATTGGGCTCGAAGCTCTTCTATACTTGAGAATAAATTTTACATGCTATAAGATATCTCATCTGGTGTGGGCTCTATCGCTCTCACCTCCCATGTTATGAAGTAACTTTGAGTCTCTTGTGTAATCAAGAACCTGAACCGCCTAAAGATGAGGAATGTCAGAATAATGACAAAGTGATGAAGTGCGTTCTCCAGTCTGGCCAATCTAGCTTGAGTGAAAAGCTAAAGTTTGATTGACTAAACTCATATGTTGACCACGATTTCATATCATCGACGCTTGTTTCACTTGTCTTCAGTCCACAAGTCTCATATATTCTAGTATAACAGTTTATGAGTCTACCTACCCTATAACGATAAGTTATACATACTTACAAACATCAATCAACTCATATATATCACAGCACCTTTCTCGTGAGTAGAACTATTGTTCTTGATGCGTGTGAGCTGGCACAAATGAAGTCATTAGGGTAGGCTCCGAGAGATTTACGAGCCTTGGCAACAGGGATGAACCGGATGACTAAGGGGTATGGCCAATGAAAGAGTGCAATTTGTGAACATCTGACCCCGGTCACTCCAGTCATTGCAGATCATCCCACACGTATCTGTATCAGATCGGCACAGCAAATGGAGACAAGTGTCGTCATTGTTTTCTCCTTCAGCTCAAATGACATCAAAGACGATAAAAATCTGATCAAAAAGATTCCAGGGCGAATTTTAGTCTCCTGTTCCTGAGACCAACATCCAATCTCGCCTAGCAGGTCCAATTAGCCGTGTGATAGCGCACGTTTAGCGCAGTTTCACAGACGAAATAGTTGATATAGCTTATTAATAGCATCACAGCTTACGAGGATTCGGTCTAGAACCGCTTGTATGGGGCAATACGAGGTTAGGGGCAAAGCACTGGTGCGCGAAAAAGGGGCTTAATTTCCAGGCTCTGTCAAAAACAAAGAACTTCCTTCCTTCTTTTTCTTTCATTTCTTGGCTTTGTCTGTCGTTCGCTTATTAATCAACATCGTTCATTATGAAGTTTTTCGGTTCTATTAGCACCCTTGCGGTGGCTCTGCTGCTTCTCCCCGGCCAGGCCCTCGCTGGCACATACAAGGGCTTCAGTCTTGGTGCTAACCGGGCTGATGGAGCCTGCAAGTACGAGGCCGACTGGAAGAAGGACTTCCAGACTATCAAGAGCTGGAACAAGGGCTTCAACGCTGTTCGCCTCTATGCCAGCAGCGACTGCAACAGTAAGTCCCAGTCATTCCCAAGTAAAGACCATTCGCTTATCGGTCATTATCAGCACTGGTCAAGGCTGTCCCCGCTGCCAAGGCCACTGGCATGAAGCTCCTCGTCGGTGTTTGGGCCACCGATGACGCCCACTTTGGCCGTGAGAAGGCTGCTCTCCTCAAGGCCATTAAGCAACACGGCACTACATGGATTGCTGCCATCAGTGTCGGCTCTGAGGATCTGTACCGAAAGGACATTACTCCCCAGAAGCTTGCCCAACAGATCTACGATGTCCGTGGTATGGTTCGACAGTACAACAAGAACCTCAAGGTAAATAAATTCCCACTTTGTCCTCGGCTTCCTGGTCTAACACGGGATATAGGTCGGCCACACTGATACCTGGACTGCTTGGGTCGACGGCGCCAACGATGCCGTTACCAAGGCTTGCGATATTGCCATCACCAACGGATTCCCTTACTGGCAGGGTGTTGCCATCAAGGATGCCCTCCGCCTCAAGACTTTCCAGAACTCTTACTGGAATGTTAAGAAGCACGTTAAGGCTGTCAACTCCAAGGCTGCTGTCTGGGTCGGAGAGACCGGCTGGCCTACCAAGGGACCTAACTACCAGAAGGCTGCTGCCACAACTGCCAGCTTGAAGAGCTACTACAACTCCGTTGCTTGCTGGCTCTGGAGCCAAACTGATGCTAGCGGCTTCTGGTTCACTGCTTTTGACTCTCCTCAGTCCAGCCCCGAGGTTGAGAAGTACTTTGGCCTTGCCGATTCCAACCGCAAGTTGAAGTTTGGCTTGACCTGCTAGACAAGGAAATCTGCGTTTTGAGTTGTTTTCATTTCATTATCTCGACGTATGCAATAGACTTAACCCAGCGCCTGACAGTCGCAGCGATTGTCAGCCGCATTGGTAATACTATACTTCACCTGTTTACAAATGTTACTGTAATCATAGTTCTGCTAGAGAGTACTTATAATCCATCTATAGACTACTATTAGGTCTCAATGCAGTGGTTAATAAGCTTGAAGCATGGTCATAGACGGTGTATTATCCCGGTCACATTGAAACAACCAGTATCTACTCCTAGAAACCGAGTCCTTGATGTCCGTAACCAATGGCAGATCACTGTCCAGATGATGGCGGAAATCGCGTAATATCCGTCTAGCATCCAAATACATCTGGAATATGACGCGACGATACTTCAACCCTTAGCCATTCAAATAAAGAATTGCTCGAAAATAGAGCCTGAACTTGATGGTATCGTGCTTTATTGTCGCCTCGAAAGCTCGCCGACTATCCAGTGAATCTCCAGTATTTTTCTTGTTGTATAGAGAGACTACTGATCATCTGCAAGATAATTTCCCCAGCATATTTGTACATTTCCATGATCATTTGACTCGGCTTTCGGTACTTCTTGGGCCTATCAGAGCCAACAGCTACTGTTTTAGCGTAAACTCATGTGAGGCATTTTACACTATATACCTGTCGGCGACGATAGGCTCAATATCTTATCTGTTCCTTGGCAGTCAGTAAAGTTTACATATAAGCCTGTTTCCAACAGAAAATTCCGGACAATACGAAGTCTTGGTTTCTTCCACCCGATTTCACCTTCACGCCCGATGGTCCCCTTCAGCTCGGGGCCGTCATCCCGCATCCCAGTCGCCCTACTCAGACCCTTGCATCACCCCGCACCGACCCTTCGATAACCCTGCCGGAGATCCAAGTTCTTGTAGAGACGAACCACTCTCACTCAAACGATGTCAGTCGTACCGCTGGCGTGAGTCTCTTTGCCAAGTTTATTGAAACTGCTTCAGCATCTACCGACTACGAGGCTAGTCGCCGCCACGCTCTTGAATATGGAACTGTCGATCACGAGGTGGGATCTCTTGGCGCGCCATTCACCAAGAAGTTCCTCGAGAGCATCGTCGAGACAGATGGAGTCAAGGAACACGTTCAATCAGGACTGTTTGGAAACAAGACTGTCTACTTTGTATCCGGGCTACGAGTGACCAATACGTCTTTCACAGTCACAAAAGAGAAAGGGTCTGGGTACAATATCTCAGTCTCAGCAACGGGTCCAACCGGGCCTCTACCCGTCGAGATCGGTGGTAGTGTCTCTTCAGGAAGAGAAAAGTCTAAAGTGGACTCCTATGATACAGCACCAGGCATCGTCTTCGCCTACCGTCTTCACGCGATTCGTGTGAAAGGCAGTGGGGGTATAAAAACCGAGATGTTCTCACACCGCACCGCATTCTTCACTGACTCAAATGAGCCCGACGAGTTGGAAGCCGTTGAAGTCACAGCAGAAGTGCTAGGCGATGATGTGGAGGAGGCTGAGACGGCACCTTGATATGAGGAGGAAGATGTCGGAAACGGCGAATACTATGTGCGTACCGTTTCGTGAGATGCTCTAAAATAGTTTATAGCTTAGATATACTAATTATGTGATTCATTTCTTCTACGCTTTCTGCTACATGAGAGGAGACGCTGCATCATACATAACAGCCCATGCCCTCCACGCATCAGCCTTCTCGCTCCAAAACCAGATTGGATTCGCAAAAACCCACAAGCTCTACGACAGCACACGCATATATGCATGCTCTGAGTGTAGGTTCCAAGCCCCAATACGCCATTGAAAACTTATTTGGAGACCTCAGCTGTACAAGTGGCGAACTATCAAGAGATAAGTTTGCAGCATTCCTGCAAGACATGTAGGATGAAATAATCATCTCAGTTGATCGAGATTCTTTCCGCCCATGGAGCTTCCTGCTGGCCTTAGTTGATCATCATATGGATGGTCATAGACAGCTGCCGCTAAAAAATGTCTCCAAACCAATAACAACCTACTTCATCAATAGTAGCCGCAACACCTATTTAAGTGGAAATGCGCATACGCAATTGTGATAATCCTAGTTGGGTTCTCTAAGAGTATTGATAGTAACACGTGATCAGACGTTATCGCCATCGCTTATCTCGCCACTTGGCTTGAGATTCCCCTCAAAACCATCACACGCTCAACATCAAATGTCTTCAAACAGTACCAGAGCACGACGCATAACACAGGCCTGTGATTTCTGCCACCGTCGAGGGCTCAAGTGCAAAGTAGTAGACCCAACTTCAGTTGATGACAGCCAGCCTTCGTGTCAGACTTGCCTAGAGTTTGGCGAGGCTTGTACTCGAAATCGCAAACCCAAGAAGCGAGGCAGCAAGCGTCAAGTTATTCCCGATCCTACAGCAATTGGTGAGCCATCGGGGTGCGATGTATCTACTTCAAGTAGACGACCACAGATGTCTGCTGTCATCATTCCCGTAAACGAATTGTTGGCATCGAGGGGCAATAAGAGCAGAAAAACCGTCACGGAGCTTCTAGATGTCTATCTCGATACAGTACATCCCATGTGAGAGCTTCTCCATTTTATACAGAAAATTTCTCATTGATCTTTCGAAAGGTTTCCTTTGTTCTGTGAAAGAGAACTCTGGGTTGGATGGCGGGATGGGTCTTTTCCTGCCGATGCATCAGACTATATGAGCTTGGTGTGCATGTGCGCACTAAGCGCCCTTCATGCCAACACCCGCGCCTTGTTTAGTGACGAGGAACCTTCCTCGGAAACATCGACGCTGGCTCAAGCATACTTGGCCGAGGCAGAAACCCTTGTCGCCGATAGCTCCGAGACCACAGGACCAACGCAGCTCATACGTTCGTATGGGTTCCTTGCTCTAGTGGGAGCTCAGAGCGGCAATAGCTTGCTACTGCACAAATATCTGGGCCTATTTCATACGATATCTTCTCGGTCCAATTATCACGACGAGTCCACTTGGCCTTCGGAAATAAGCGACTGCGAAAGAGAAGTCAGGCGTCGTCTTTGGTGGGCCATGTACCGACTCGAGGTTCATACAGCCTGTATGTTTGGGAGCTTGATACGATGCTCAGAAACCCAATGCGACGTTGGCTATCCATCTGGACTGCATCATCCTAGTTTCATTCCTGGGAGAGATGGACAGTTCGAGGACTGGTTTTCCGGATGGAACTTGACGACCGACTTGTATCGGCTGCTTGAACATGCTGTGCTGAACCTCCGGTTTAGACATCGGAAACAGAGCTCAATACTTCAAAGCTATTATGGCCCAGATATATCACAAATTATGGAGAGACTGTCTAAGCTACAAGATCAGATAGTGCCGCAGTTTGGGTCTGTCGCTTCTCGCTCTTCAGACAGCGGTCGAAATCGGTGTGGATTCCAAGCATGCAATATTCTTTGCACCATCCACCTAGCTCGCATGATGGCGTCTGTTGCCAGCCACCAAGGCACGCAAATAGCCTGCCAGGCCGCACGAGACATGATGCTAAACATGAGCTCTATTCCACACGAGTATATACGAGCCACAGGCTCACCTCTGCTGCAGCAACTGGCAGGAGTAGGTTACATGCTTCTGAGTGTAGCGAGGAGAGACGTGGCTATCTATGCCCAATACTCTATGTTCAAAGAGGTTATGCAATTGATCGTCGAGTTTCTCACGCGGTTCAGCAAGTTTAGCAAGCTCGCAGCAGCCGCGAAAGAAAAGCTTTGCGCAGAGTTGGCAGATTTTGAGAAGCAAAGTAACAGCTCGGGAACATATGAGGCGATAGAGGCTAGTATGCCCGATGACGGTGATATTTTTGAGCCGTCGGTCTATTTTGATACGTTTACGTTTGATGGAGATGCTGGCGGACAAGACTTCTTAAGTGCAAATCTGTTGAGAAGTTTTGCGTGGGGAGATGCAGAGGGAGGCAGCTCGTAATTTCAGAACTTGATTAGAACTAGTACTGGCTTATTATCTACGCCTTGATGTCGGTGTTTCTGGTGTTTGTCTTTTTCTGTTTATTTGTCCTCCACGTGTAATACTCTCCGCCCGTCATAACCGGATACTTCATCGGGTTCGTTTCACTCACACAAGTAGCAACTGGCTCAAGCAATTTGGATCGATCAAACCCGAAGAAGAAAGGAGCCGAGTACCTTTCTCGACCGCTCTTGTTAATAACGCGATGTACCGTTGAGACAAAAAAGTCATTGGTTTGTCTCATGAAGCAATCGGCAATGTTGACCACGAGTGATCCAGGAATGGGCTTTGCCTTGACCCATGTGCCGTCCTTACTGAGAACTTCAAGACCGCCTGCTGAGTCTTGCGTGACCATGGTAAAGCACTCGACGTCTGTATGTGCGCCAATGCCATTTTGGTCGTCTACCGAGTGGCTCTGCTCAGGGTAGTGCAAGATTCGCATACCAGCCTCCGGCTTGCGAATATACTCGTCGAAAGAGTTCTCGGGCAAGTGAAGAGCGAGAGCGAACACACAGGTCAACTGGCGTGCCAGACGCAACAACTGAGTGTGGTACGCGTAGAGTCCCGCTCGAAACCCTTCAAGATCGGACGGCCAAATGCTTGCTGATGGTTCACAATCTTCCGCGGCATCGGGGTCTTCCTTTGGGTCATATGCCCAATTGAAGGCTTCGCTCAGATCTTTGTGACATAGTTAACATCCGCGGACGTTATTGCAGATCATTCGGGACCTACCTTGATGCTTCCATCCGTTGCGGTTATAGCACTTCATAGGGTGGTATCCAACATATTCGTTAGGAACAAGACCCGTGAAAACCTCCATCTTTCTCTCCTCCGGCAAAGCGAAGAAGCGTTTGGCTTGGTCCAAAGCACCCTCGGCATACTTTTCATTGATGCCCTTGATTTAAAGTTAGTCTCCAACTAACATGTCTTTTTTTCTTAGTCGCAGAACGTACATGGTTAATCAAGTAAAAGAAGCCGATCTCTCGAGACGCTGTCCTAATCTGGTCGGCAACAGTTTGTCGGTCCTCAAGGTTTTCGCTCCAAATCTTGGATGCATCAATAATAGGAATCAGATCAAGCTCAGTTGATTGATTTGATTCGAAGCTAAAGACATTGCCATTTTGCAAGGTCACAGTTGTACTTGCGCCAGTTGCGGTCGTAGTTATCGAAGAGGAGGCCATGCTCACTGAACCGAGTTTTTCGCGTAAGCCTTGAATGATTCTATACGATTGAATTGAGTTCCCTTAGCCGGCTTTTATGATTGTTCAGAAAGTGGTAATCAACAGAGAAGTCCTATGCTGCTTGCTTGGCGGCTTCGAGTGCTTGCGGGTGACTGACTTGTGTGATAAGCTGATAAGCTGTTAAGCTGCTAAACGGTTAAACTGATGAACAGATAAGAAGCATTCATGCCAGTTGACCAATCAGATGCTGCTGATTAGAAGCTATCACCGCCAAGCTGTCGGCTATCCATATGCCTATCAAGTGGGGAAGAAACTTGATTGCTATCGGGGCTAACGAAGTTGAGATACCCCAGATAAGTCAATCTGGAGTCCGATCATCTATCATTAGAGATAAGTCTATCAATGCGAGATCCAGGATGGATAGCAACTTGATGCCATAAGTAGGAGACCTGTCCATGAACCAAAAGAAAGCAGCTTGGGTGTCTATTCTACCGTAAACAACATCTTTATCAAGTATTACACTATCATGGCAAAACCATCAACAATGTCACGGTTGACCGCATGGCTGGAGGTCAAGCGCGACGAAGATGCCGACGTTGAGATTTACGTCAATAAGGACACCAGACCACTGCCTCCTTCCAGACGCCCTTATGGACCTTGGGAATTTGTCGGCCTTTGGATGATTACTGGCTCATTTAATGTGGGAGGATGGGCAACTGGATCTTCACTCATCTCCCTTGGCCTCAACGTGTGGGTAAGTAATCCTAGTAGTTCGAATAACTTCAAGGCCAAGGCTAAACTCGTTGACCAGCAATCTATGCTTGCTATTATTGTTGCACACACCATTGCAGGAATATTGTGTGTTGCTGGGGGACATCCCGGTGCAAAATGGCACATTGGCTTTCCTCTGTGGATGAAGCAAAACTGGGGCATATGGGGATATCTATTTCCGATGGTAAGTCAAGACGTAAAATGACCAAGCCTTTGTCTCAGTCACTGATCTTTCATAGGCAATTCGAGTTTTCTTGTCTTTTGTCTGGACATCTACCAATACCTGGTATGGTAGCCAGTGTCTCAAGGTTCTACTCACTTGCATATGGCCTTCGTTTAAAGACCTTGATACGGAACTAGCAAACGGCACTATGCAAGTGTGTGACTTGGTGGCATTTGTACTGTACCTGGTACTTTGCCTGCCCTTGGTCTGGCTCAGTCCAGAAAACTACCGGAAACCATTCTTCATCGCCTCGACAACTGTCGCTGCTACAGTCTTCTCCCTACTGATTTGGTCCACAGTGAGAGCCCAAGGAGGTGGTGCGCTTCTTGCCGATGTATCTGGCGTGTCTGGCATCGCACCAGCTAAAGGTGGACAACTTGGCTGGGCCTTCGTAGCCGCTGTGACGGCCAACATCGGCGGCATTGCTACGCATATGTGGTCGCAGTCAGACTATACTCGATATGCCCGCAAGCCCGGAGACCAGATCTTGGCACAACTCGTCATGGTGCCGCTGGGTACTATTGTCGTTGGATGCATCGGTATTATCTGCACCTCTTGCGCAGCCACTCTTTATCCTGAGAAGGAGGGCTTGCTATGGCAACCATACGTCTTTCTCGACACTATTCGGGAACAAGAGAACAACCGGGGAGCCCGAGCGGGTGTTGCATTTGCTAGTATCGCCTTCATGTTTTCTCAGTTCGGCATGGTCGTCGCGTCGAATCTCGTTGTCGCGGGAATTGATTTGGCTGCTCTGCTACCACGGTGGTTCACAATCCGACGTGGAGCTTACTCAACGCTACTATGCGCCTTCATAATGCAGCCATGGTCACTTCTCAATAGTGCTACCAGCTTTTTGACTGTGGTAGGCAGTTTCAACGTTTTCCTCGGGCCACTGATGGGTATTATGTTTGCCGATTACTTCGTTCTTCGCAAGAGAACCATCAAACTGAGCCATCTGTACGGAAACTCACCCGAGAGTATCTGTTGGTATAGCAAGGGTTGGAACTGGCGTGCTGCAGTTGCATGGGCTCTTGGTGTTTGGTTTTTACTTCCCGGCCTTGCCCAGAGAGGTACGGACCCAAGCGGTTTCTGGGGCGGATGGACACGACTTTATCAGATTGGCTGGTTTGCGGGATGTTTTGTTTCGGGACTGATATTCCTCTGTCTTGACTGTTTCTGGCCTATGCCGGAAAAGTTTGCAGTGGACGATGTTGATTACTTCGGGACATTTGGGGATGCTCCAGTGCTTCGTGGTATCGAAGAGAAGTCTTCTTTCACAAAAGACCTGCAAGATGATAAGTTGGCAATTGACGAAAAGGCATCCGAGGTCTAGCAAGAGTATGTTGCTAAGTATTCGAAGGAAAGCAAGTGACCATGTCGGATGGGAAGGAAATGGATACCCAGAACTACAAGACAATAGGCTGAAGTCGAACGATACATACTTTGTAAGCGATGCTCAAAATGCAAGGATCTTGTATTGTACTTACAACATCTCGGAAAAGCCGATCCAGGATTTGTCTACGCGAAGTAAGCGAAGGATCTAGCTTTTTTACCTAATCTTAGATATCAGATTGAGAAATACAGAGTCACATAGTTGAGACAAGATCGTTTTACTTTTTCATTCGTCAAGTATTATGCTTGAAATCTTCCATGCGTTGGCATCCCTAAGCACACAAGTAACACAGATGGTCTGTGGTACAAACCAGCTTAAATTATCGAGGATCATAAAATCCTGCGACCCCCAATCCCACGAGGCTGAGCACTCTGATGTAACATCGCTACACATTAAAAGAGCGGTGGCGCTCTCTTGGCATTTAATTGAGCCCAACGCAGGCAATTTGACTGGATTAGGCTGTGTTGGTAGATCCGCAATCATATCTTGTGGTTCACCTGCAGGCTGCAAGGCCCTACGTAGTAGACATCCCTCTTCGTACTATTGCTATCAACGCTCAAAAGCTCTATATACTGCACAGCATAAGATAACAGACCATACTCTTTGAGTGCTGATGTGACCGACTCATTCATCCAATGGGGACGGTGTCCCTCCTAGCTCAGATGGATCAAACATCCTCAGGTCTAGCTGTTTCCATCTGTGGCTGTCTCATCCATACGCTTGTCTGACTACATTAGTTCATCAAGACCTCGCTCGAATATCACGCAAAGCGTTGGCAACTGAGAGTTAGCACACCGCGTCCTGGCGCCTTCGGTTAATAACATCTGCTCTGCACTCTAGACGCTTATGGGCATCCCATGCTGCAGAAATGATTATCCCGAAGGACATCGATCTGTGGGATTTCCTGTGACGGGCATACTGGGCAGTCGTAATTAATGATGGAAGGGGTTTAGTACGGTGTATACTGATGTATAATTAGTGATATTGACTTTACACCGTTAGTACTAGATCGGGAGATAGTAGCATTGGGTTTAGAGCCAGAACTTGTTGTGGACGTACATGATGTAAGATGCCACATACGTACCGACTTTCTCGCGGCTGAAAGTGGCCTTGGTCGTCACAGTATCGACAGCTTTGTGCACCAACATGCGCTAAACGAAGTCAGAAACTTTACGTAGAAAGCTATGTAGCCTCTAACTTGTACCAAAGCGTGGGCCTATTCGTGTCTTGTGAGTAGAAATAAGCACTATCTAGATAATCCCGCTAAGGGTGCCGAGGTAATCAACGGCGATCTTTACACTAACATCCGCGTATCCGAAGGCTGACGAACGTAAAAGAATTAAATTGGTGTCACGAGCCTACTCTACACATGCTGCTATACCCTTGAATGTTGAATTGTCGCTCGCTCACATCTGCCACAGCTCATTTCACAAGCCAATATGACCCAACCTTCTGCTTACTACGTCTGGGGCAAAGTGAACGATGGAGATGCATCTTTGCGGCTGACGCAGCAGCATTTTCTATGCACACAGCTTTTCGGATGGCTGATACATCCTCGAATAACAGCACTCTGGCACGTTGAAGATTCCTATGAGCGTAAACGCATTGCCGATGTGGCATGCGGGAACGCCATCTGGGCGATGGAAGTAGCCAATTCGACTATCGGCACCAACGCAGATGTCATAGGGCTCGATATCAAACCTGACCTGTTTCCGCAACAAGCCTGGGTGCCTCCTAATGTCAAATTGGGACTTTGGAACATATTCGAGCCTCCCCCGAAAGAGTATGAGGAAACATTTGATGTAGTCAATATTCGACTTGTCTTTGGTGCAGTTTCTAACGGCGATCCGCGCCCGGTACTCCACAATCTCATGAAGTTATTGAAGCGAGGTGGTTCCCTGCAATGGCTGGAATACGATTTCGATAATCCAGTCGTGGCCAAAGAATCAGCATGGAATCAGATGCGGGACATGTTCCGCAAGAGTCGTAGCCACCACAGCAACCAATGGGTAGTTAACCTGGGGGACATCTGCCGGGAAGAAGGGTTGGAGCAGGTCGAGACGATCCGGGCACTTCCCCAAAAGAGTATGCTCAAATTTTGGAAGGATCTCTGGTACTGCAGCGTGAAAGAGCTCGTGCAAGGTGTGCGTCATCCAGAGGTAAACGCTCTTTGGGAAGAACTCAATAAGGAAACGGCCGCTTTGGGCTATGTACCGATACAAACACCCATCACTCTAGTAATCGCGCAGAAGAAGCGGTGAGCTTATAGACTCATAAATCCTACCAGAAATCCAAGAAATGCCTGATTACATGTCTTGTAGAGCCCCACAAGTCGACGAGTGGTCAGGGAAGCCTATATTCAACTTGACAATCGTTCACGCATGAGACAGAATACGGTGTTGACAAGGCCAATCTCTTAACACTTATATTCCAGGAGAGTGAGGTAAGATAGCAAAGTCGTCATTAAACAGTTCTTGGGTATATACCTATCTTTCAAGAGGCATACAGCAACTTGTGGTGGATATCCAACTAACTTGGTAAAAAGTGATAGATTTCGCGTCAGAAATCCCGTGCTTACCTTGTTCTCCGCATCCATGCTGACCAAATTAGCAACTGTCTCCATTTTGATATATTTAGTTAATTAGGAATACGGAATACGGTAATGATTCGGACCTCGATTGGCTACTTTTACGCGAGCAGATCGGTTACCTTTACGCGAGCACTCCGCCCCCCTGCAGAGGCTGCTCGGATCCTTTGCTGACAGCTATCATGTGAGCGTGTTAAAACTTCTTTCAAGTATACTAATGTCTACTTGATAGTGCTGTTGGCCTCAAAGAAGGTATGAGGGCCTGCCTCTAACCTTTGCAAAGAATACGTTTTTTCGCATCCCGAGTATAATAACCTTGAGTACACATAGTTACCAAAATTAAGGTTTCAAGCTGCATAGCAAGGAATCTTATCCCTCAGCAATACGACTCATCTTCCCTCCGGTCAAGGGCTAGAAAAGCCCGCTCTCAAGGTTTCGGAGGATTATGCAGTCTTGAAGAGGGGTCGAAAAGTCACTATCACATAAGGTTGATGACACATTGGTTTTGAACACAGTACGTATACTAATGTCACTTATAAATACCGCTCCAGTAGGAGTCCATGCTGTATATACTTAAGCTGTATACTCAGGCTGTCGTTCAATTCCTTGCCAACACATAAGATCTAGTTTTCTGCATCATGACACTTCTTCAAACCCCTCTGACATTGCTCGATGGAGCTTGTACGGCTCATCCGTCAGCGATAGCCATCAGATCCGCCTTCAAAGATGGGACTACCCTGAATCACCGGGACATCTCATATGCTGCATTGAAGAATGACATAGATGCCACCGCTGCCCACTGGGTGCAAACATTGTCCCAAGCAAATATTAAGGCAAAGTCTGTTATTGGCTTGTGGTGAGTACATTCATGGTATACCTGAGGTTGAACCTGTAGAGAATAACGGCATCATAGGGTCAAGGGTATATCCTATCAAGATTTACTGCAGATCTGGGGGATCTTGCGTGCCGGATATGTTCCTCAACTCTTCTCTCTTCGATTGACTGATCCTTCCGTGATCTACGAACTTCTTATCAAAGGAGAAGCTTCCGCATTGATCTGCGACTCGGCCTTTGCACCAATATTACAAAACTGTCCCGTGCCCACTTTTCATGCACAAGACATATCCACCTTTGATAACCCCCGAGCTCCGGAGATCCCTCAACGAGCTGACCTAGATCCCAATGGGGTTTGGATGGTATATCATACTTCTGGGTCAACATCTGGAGCACCGAAACTGGTATCACTAACCACGAGGTGGCTGGATTGTCTCATCCGAAAGATCCAAACCTTGGCACTTCGATTCACATGTTTAAAAGGCCAGTTCACCAATGTTCTACTGTAAGTCTCCTAGTCCTTTGGAGGTATCTCGCCTACTAACATGTATGAAAGTGGCTCCTTGGCCCATATGGGAAGCTTCATGCATTTGCTGGAGGTCATATCCCAATGCGGTTGTTACATTCTCCCGACTACACTGCCGTATCCAATCACAGAGTTACGTCACATGATCCGTCACTGTAGTCTGACCAGGCTCAGTATGTTCCCGCCTTTCCTGTCTCTAGTCTTTCGCGAAGCGCGCAGAGACCTCTCCCTGGTACAAGACTTGCAGCATCTCAATGAGATCGCCTACGGAGGCCTTCCTCTAGATCCTTCCGATGTAGCATGGGCTCAACAGCAAGGCCTTGGCTTGGTTGATGCATTCGGGTCTACTGAGGTAGGCCTCGTCATGGTCAGCGAAAGTCGTGACAATCTCAACCTGGTCCCATTCCCAGAGTCCAACTACGAGTTTATACCTCTTGAGGGAATATCAGATGGGGATGAAGATCGCCTTTTAGAGCTTGCGGTCCTACCCAGCTCTGCAGACTGTCCGAGTCCGGCTTTCAGAGATGATGATGGCAAGTTTCACACAGGTGATTTGTTTGTTGAAGTCATCCCTGGTCAATACAAGTTCAAGGGCCGGAACGATGACTGGATCAAGATGCAAACGTCTCTCCGGTGTGATACGGCATCCATCGAAGCGGAGGCAATGCGGACTTGCGCAGCCGATTTGATCACGGTCGTAGTAGTTGTTGGGGGTGGAAGACCATCGCCGGCGATGATTGTTGAATTGAAAGAGGATGCGGTAGCGCATGCAACGACGGAAATCTTTGGTAGAATGGCCCCATTCTTTAAGAGGAGGTACATACACGAAAGGATCGGCGATGAGCGCTTGATACTTGTCGCGCCGCTCGGGACACTACCACGCACTGCCACCAAAGGAGGGATCAGGAGGAAAGAGGCGGAGAAAATGTATTCAACTGTATTAGACAAGCTCTTCGCCGAGTGCGCCTAGATCATCTCGGGGCTGATTGTGTCATAATAATCCAATGATTTTCTTTGTCAGGTTCTAGTCCCCGTTTGTCTCTAGTTCACTGTTTCAGCATTGGTGATTCGATCGCTGGATATTACGAGATGACTTGTATACCCTTGTATGAACGCTAAGAGGACTGCATTGAGCTGGGAAACAGTAAATCAGCTTGAGGGCATCTATTTAGAGAATCTGCCTTGCGAAGACCTCTGTCTCTACCTAGTCATAGACGGAATCTTTTCCGCAATGACCCACGCCGCAAGTACAGATAAGCACTAGCATGCTGCAATTGAGACATCCGATATAAAACGATGCACATCGGGCCTTATTATGTCATAGCCTGAGAAATTCTGCACGATTTGTCAACATTCGGAGAGCCAACTACTGTACGACGTATGGTCCATCATCACTAGGCTACACTAGGCTGGAAGGTTAGTCATTCCCCCTATTGTCTACTCCGTTTTAGGAGGCTGAGTTAGTCTTGACTTCAATTGATCACATCTCATAGTTAAGCCCAATCCGGCATTTTCTGTCAGTCTACTAGCTCTTATAGAGGGACCTGTGCGCACCCGCGTCAATGGTCGTATACCCCGAAAGAGGGTATGCATCGATAAAGGACAATTTGAGGCTCAAGTCTCAAGATAGGCGTCAAATCCGGAGGTAATGGTGCAATCTTACGGTTAAACAGCGTAACTCCGTCCCAGCTACATTTTGTATGAGATGAAGACCCGTTGCCTGAGTGTTTTACAGAAGGAAAGTGCCAGATGCCTATCATCATGGCAAATCGAGCGGCGACCTCGCAGCGAAATTAATCGAGGTGGGTAAATACAAGCAGCAAATGTTCTTTGAGAATGATCGGTACGCACGGCATTTTCGATATTGCGAACATTAATTCCATCCTTACGGGCATTTGCGCGGAGTTAGAATAAACACAACCATATCCTGCCTAGCTGGTGCAAATATAAAGGAAACAGCAGAACTACAAGTCACGACAGCTTCACCAACGCCTTATCAATACTCTGTTCAGCTACTCAAGTCTTCGTTGAAAGCTAGCTCATTTGTCTTGTATGAGTGCAAACTGTTCCATTATGGCCCCAATTAGAGTTGGTATCAGCGGCCTGGCAGCCACAAACCCTACCGGTGGCCGACCGGGGATTTGGGGTGTCATGGCTCATCTCGCCAGCCTCAGAGCCTCACCCCACTACGAGATCGTTGTTGTGTACAATTCTTCAATCGAATCGTCGCAGCAGTCCATTGAGTTTCATCAGCTTGGAGGTATCAAAGCTTATGGAAACCCTAAGGATATGGCAAGTGACCCCGACGTTGATTTGGTTGTGTGTTCGGTGAACGTTGATAAACATCACATGCTTACTACGCCTGCTCTGATAGCCCAGAAGAAAGCATTCGTCGAATGGCCGCTTGGTGCGACCTTGTCTGAAGCGCAGGATATGACGGATAATAACGTCGCCGCATATAGTTCTCGATACCTTTACGCATGTATCAGGTGGCTTTTACACCAGTACAATACAGTCCACCCTAAAGACACATTACTCGGACATCACGATAAAGGACTTTTCCACGGGAGATATTGTCCAGGAAGGTTACAAGAAAACGTCACCGGACCATATCTTTATCCAGGGATCGCTCAAGTCCGGCGCCGTAGCCAGCCTGGCCTTTCGTCGATCTCGAGGCACAACCGATCAGAATTGTCTTCGCTGGCTAATCAGCGGTTCTGAGGGCGAGATCTCTGTCACCATACCCGAGGGCCAAATTCAAGCAGGCCCGGCAGGCAGAAAGCTGCAGTTACGGAAGGGAAATGGCGCTATCGAAGACATCGACTTCGAAACTGATGAGCCGGAGCATGTCAAAAGCATTGCGTTCCCGGCAACAAATGTCGCTAGAATTTATGAAAACTTCGCGACTGGTCATAAAACGGGATATAGCGATTTCAAGGCTGCCCTAGATTCCCAGAAGCTGCTTGTTCAGATCGCCAAGGCCGCGGGATATCTTTAGTTGTGATTAAACGAGATTTAGAGTATAGATGCAGCATAGTGAAGGGGCCGATAGACGCAAATTCAACGGGCCTCGGTCCAAGACCTTCAGCAATTATGTTCGAGCATATTGACTTTTTAAGCCATGTAACGTCACTCCGTAGCTCTAGATGACTTGCCAGTGTGATCAACAAAGAACATCTCTGGAGTGACTAACTCCAGTGTTGTTCGTTGATATTGAAGTACGTCTCACTCTGTTGTGGCAAATAAGAGGGCGAAATGTGCAGGTGGCCCCTTTACTACCATTACGACCTGTAACATTGGCCTCCAGCATCGGAGGACCGCGCGATAAGGCGAGAGTACCTAGAAGTGGATAGGGTCGGGGCCGTTATGTCATCGGAGGTAATTATGTCATCAAAATTGTTGTGCCAGGCCGCCGTGCGCTCTGTGATCGACGGTGAATCGGTGTTAACCATGAGTTTATCTGCCAGACTAACCTCAGTCCGGCGAGTGTCCGCCATACGAGATGAATTGGACGAGCAGCATGTTGAGATATTTTGCTTATCATGTCCAAAGCTAGTTATGAGTTGATGGGCTCTCTGTGGCACCAGTCGACCAGCCAAGTTCATATAGAAAAACAAGGTCTAATATTAGTGCAATAATTATTAAAACTACTTGAGCAACACAACACTACTGCAAGCAGGCCCGATGCAGACTATGAGTCCGTATTTACCCCAATAAAAAGGAATTATCTACAAAAAGTCAAAAAAACATACAACACCGGGGATTCGCTGGTCGTCACCGACCCAACTACTAATCCAGCGCTTCGCAGCTTGACTATGGGAGAGCGGACGGGATCCCGTATTTTCTACGAGCTTTGGTCGTATGTGGGAGATAGGCTTGTCATAATGCATTATGAGCTGCATGTTGTGCCTGGCATAATTACCTGGCACAGGAGCAACATATTGATTACCGAAAACCTCTTGCTACAGCCTTCCCCTCATGTGCAGCAACGTCCAAAGAGGCATGATAGTCGCGCAATATACAAGAATACAAACATTTCGTAGTATGATCTAATAAAACAAGGACCATGTCCGACCTATGGTATATTTGCCCAATTTTATCAGGTCTAGGCAATGGCTCGTGCGGGAGACTTTTTCGATATCCCCCTTATCCGAGACCCGTAATACCAAAACACGATTGGCACAGGTACCATGACTACACTGACGAACCCAAGCACCGAGGTAGCCCATGCTACTCCTAGCCTGTGATACATTATAGGAGCAAATAACGGGAAAGCTGCCCCAAATATGCTTCTCACGGTGCCGTTCGCGGCCATCGCGCTGTTTGCCATGGACGAGTAGCAGTCCAAAATGTACAGGAAGCCCTGTATGATGATAGTGTACATCCCCCAGCCTATCAGAAGACTAGCACAAGCCTGACTCGCCCATGGAACATCGGCTGCAGATGTCCAGGCATACCAGAACAATCCCACAGGAACTAAGCAAGCACCCAGTATCATGGGGGGAAGTCGGTCCTCTGGCTCGCAGCCTCCGTCTCGCTTGTACTTCTTCCTATAAACCACCTGGTTATATAATATCACCACACCCGTGCCGACGAAAACTCCAATGACAATCCCGATAAGGACCAGGGATGATAGCGACTTCTTCCAATGCCGAACCTCCCCAAATGCGATAGGATAGGACTGGTAAAACAGAAACATCATTCCGTAGATGAACGCTTGGTAGATAGTGAGTAGAACCAGAATGAGTTCCGTAAAGAATAAGCCTGTAGAACCACGAGTCAGCGAACATATCACTGTTTTGGTTTCGAGTGGGATTGTTACTTACGCCATGGGCGAATTAGATATACTTGCGCAATATGCTGAAGGCTGAGACCTTCATAGTCCAGAGCCGATTTAATCGTTGGGTCTCCAGTTTGTAGGCGCATGACTCTAGCCTTCTTCTGCAAGATGGTAGGGGGGTAGGTCTCCGGAAATACTAGACATGCAAGGAGTGCGGTAGCCAGACAACTTATGACCACTACCCACATTGTCCAACGCCAGTCCAGATGGCCGTCAATAATAAACCCTCCAATGATGGGTCCAAAGGTAGGTCCGGAAAAGACAAGGCTGATGCAGGATGCCATGGCTACGCCACGGCTTGTCGCAGTCCAACAATCTGTGATGCAACCGCCGACAATGGCAATAGGCGCGACTCCAAAGAAGCCTGCAAAGAGTCGGCCGATAAGGACTGTGTAGATGTTATGACCAAAAGCTGGCATCAAGCTGAAGAGACCACACAGGACGAGGCCGACAATGAGTGGGATTTTGCGACCAAACTTCTCCGATAGGGGACCGAACAGGAGTGGCCCGAGAATGTAACCCTGCACGCGATAACAGTGAGTACCATGCTCTGTTTCAAACACATTGTATTCTCCATAAGACGTACCACTAAGAAGAATGAGGTGCCCAAGATGGTGACCTCAGTACTGAGCCCAAACTCGACAGCAACCGCAGCTTGAGCGCTTCCGAAGATGCTACTCGCGATTGATACCACGAGGTTGAACCAGGCTATCATGAATGTTGCCCATATTCGCTTTTGCAACGACCAATTATGTGGGTGGCTTGGATCTTGAGGAGAGTCGAACTCGACGATTAGGCGTGGCTGTTCACCCTCATTCTTGCTTGAGGTAGCCTGCATCGGATGTCCCATTTCTAGTTTCAGCTGCAGTCATGAAGGGAACAAATCGACCAAGAGAGAGAAGGAATAAGAAGATAGAGTCTTATAAGTTGGCTATGTCATGGTAATAGTAGTGGCCCTGGGAAAACGGATCTTATAGGGCTTATTTACTGCGGGCTAGGTAGCGAAAGTGTCGGTTGCGACATTTAAATGCTTTGTAATTATGCTCATCAATCACGCCCTTCGCTCCCGCTATTCCCGTCACTCCTTTCATCCCCGTACTTGCCAAGATCTACCATTTCCGTTTCGGCTGTACAATTAGAATCCCTTTAGCTACCTTGGCTACTAGTCAAGTCTAACCATAGCCGTCTTAATATGACATGTTCTATAATAGGAGAGCTCAGGCTAGCGACTTATTAGATCTTAGGAAGTATCCACGTATTAGTCTCACGGCCCCAACATTATTAAACATTATTAACTTATGTCATACCCCCGAAACTCGACTGTCCGGTGTATATAAGACAAGATCAACAAGCCGCTTTTCTTTTTCTTTTTAGTCATTTACCGCCGCCGATCATGATCCCAAGATTTCGAGCTTATCAGGTCGGATCATTGATCCGACCCGAAAGTCTGAACCAAGCTTTCAAACCACAGGAGATGATGTACTTCGACAACCCTAATCCGGACACGGTTACAATAATAAACACTGCAATCAGCTCTGTTGTACAGAAGCAGCTCGACCAATCCATTACACCACTGGTCACCGGAGAATATGAGCGTACCTCGTTCTGCAACAACTTCTTCGAACACCTGGAGGGCATGGAGGTGCACAATCTAGTACCCTTTCCAGGAAACTTCCGGCAAGGTTTACCAAACCTGCAAATACTGGCTAAGCTGGGATATCCGGGGTTCGGTGCTGTGATTGCCACGGGCAAGATTAAGCTCAAAGATTCGCCTCAATTACCAGTATGGCAGGTCATGAAGAATATGTTACCGGAGGAGAAATGGAATGATTGCAAATTATCCATCATCTCACCGACCTGGCAGCATGTCCATCTTGCCAAAGGTCAAGCTTTTATTCCAGGTGCTTACTCTTCTGACACGGACTATTTTGCGGATCTTACAGCAGCATACCGCGAGAACTTGCGAATCTTATACGACGCTGGGCTTCGATCTGTCCAAATTGACGACCCAATTCTAACTTATTTTGCCCTGGATGATTTCCAAGACGCATTGCGACAAGACGGAATTGATCCATGGAGGCTGCTCGATCTTTACCTAGAGGTTCACAATGAAGCGATTGCCGGCCTACCTGCCGATATGTACACGGGCATTCATTTATGCCATGGTAATATGCCCAAGAGCAGCAAAGCCCGCCAGGACTCTGACAGAGATGGTTCATTGGAGCGCATTGTTGAAGCTCTTTTCACAAAGCTAAAGCATGAGGCGCTATACCTTGAATTCGATGATGTTCATTCTGGAAGCTTTGAGCCACTTCGCTTTATACCACGTGGCACGAATGTGGTATTAGGCCTTGTTCGGGACTTGGCGCGTGGGATTTGGCCTGATGCCATCTGAGAACCCATCTTGTTTAAGATAATTATCTTGTGTTTCCGATTATCACAGTATTCAATAAAAGAAGTTGCGGGCTCAGGCAACCGCTGGCCTTTGTGGTGCTTGTCTAGTGATGAGAGGAGCTTCTTATAATCCCGAGAACCAGGTTTAAATCATCTCATATCATCTTTCAATTGTTCACTGGCTCGACTGAAGCGACGGTCGCTGGAGCCATCACCAGAACGTTACAGCCTGACCTGATTGGAGATCCTACTCTCGAGTTAACAAGGCGCGGTTCATTATAGCCCATATGTAAAGGCTCAGAAGATATGAGATGCACGAGACATCTTTATGTGACTGCTTGGAGAAGTAACAGCTCTTTTAAGGCCTTGTAGTATCAACATTACAACCACGTCCTGCTGATGAGACTTGTTGGCAGCTATTGAACCACTTACTTTAGTTTCATGTAATCACAATAAGAACCATGACTGTGAGAATGCTGCTACCGACTTCATATGTCGACTGTTGTCCCATGGAGGGGGAGGATGCACCTAAAAAGAACACGAGTTGGCGATTGCTGATAATAGTTTTATGCATGAATCGATTGAAAGATCAAGATCTTCCGCAGAGCTATAATTTAGGTCAAAACTTGTGATTTGGTCTCAATCACGTAAGAACCTCCGACTCAGTGCTCACTGGCCCAGTACTGTAACCGGACTAATAAGAGTGAGCAGGATCCCACAAGGCACATAAGGCAGATTTTATATAGTGTATCAGGGTAAATAATCCAACACAAACAAATAAAATAAATCAACTAACCTCTGAGTTCGAAGCCCGATTGTCCACTGTAAATTGTGGTCTGGCCGGTGCGCAAAATCTGCCTCAGCATCACCTGAAGGGAGATGATGTCGGATCTCGGTAGCGTGCCTGATAAGAGCCACGCTAAGAGTTTTCAAAGATGTCCCTGCTACTGTAATCCCCCGAAGAAGGCTTCTTATTGGCTTATGAGCTGTTTCCGCACTTCCGCGCTGTTATCTGACAGAGCGGAACAAATCTCCGCTATTTTATTAGTCTTGTTGACACACGGGAGGATTGCTATCCTCTGGGTTATTAGAGGGTCGCCACAATGATGTAAGAGACTCCGACTAATTTCTTACGTCTCTATTAACGCAATGAAAGTGATTTCTAGTAAGGATAAGTAGAGGACCGCAGTGGATTCAGTGGCCGCTCCTAAATTGAGATTCATCGACCTTGGAGATTGTGACCTGAGTTTCGAGCTGATGATCCTTGGGGCAGTGCTTTAGCTAGAATCCTTCGATCCACTGGTAAAAGTGCCTCGTGGAATGACATGAAGTAGACAATCTGTATATATCAAGGGCCGGTCCATGTGAAATAATTCTGTGTCCTCTCAACCTTTCGTCACCTCAAGAAGAACTCTACAACATCTCGCATTAAACATCTTTTACAGTCAATCCTTGGAACTATTGCCAAAATGAAGTCCTCCAGCATTCTCGCCCTTCCCTACCTTGCTCTTTGGGCCGCTGCAGGAATTCAAAATGTTTCAGCTAGTCCGGCACAGGCTGTTCAGCTAGATGCCCGTAACGACTGTGGAGCGGGTGGTGCCGCTTACACCCGACGTACCAACAGCCCCTGCGGCGCTGGAAATGGTCGACATCTCTACTGTGGCTGCGACCAAACTGGCGTTGTGAGTGAACCAAGCCATAGGGCCTTTTATGAAAGCTACATTCTCTAACATGAACTAGGTTCAATGCCTTCGTGGTAAATGGACAGAGGTTCAGAAGTGTGTGGGCGGCACCTTCCATGGATGCACCGCCAATGGCAGCGGAGCTCATTGCATCACTTATCTGGGATAGACGTGTTTTCGCGGGGGACATATGGTCATGTTTACTCTCGTTCTATGAAATAACTTTGAATACAATAACGGATTCCCAGTGGTTGAGATTCAAGCAATCCTGCTGAGGAGCCGTTTTCTTTTCTCCTTTCCAGAATGTTCCGGGTGTACACTAATGAAATATGCCCATAATAACCCAAGCGGTTTTGAATAGATACATGTGGAAGTTTTCAAGTTACAAATCTGGGATTTCAACTGATCCTATGCCCTTGTGGGCTTTTAAAGTACTTGTATTTCTTTCTAATAGTAAGAAATAATATGACATAGCTACTGTTACCTTATACCCGCTCTTCTACATCGACGCTGATATATGTTTCTCGACGTCGTGTTTGTTCTGTACCAACTTCCTTGACCTGGAGCATTCCACCTTTGTCTACCGTGTATCTCAGCATTTTGGTCTTAGTTTTCCGCGTGTTTGGGTGCCACGGCCAGCGCATAAGCCGCGCCCATTGCCTGCCCGTTATCGTCTGAACGCTCCTCTGTCTTGTCAGTTCAGCCTTGGAAGCTTCTATATCTCTCGCCTTGGCTTTGACGGTAATGTCGGAAGCTAGGTTGGCCCCGCGAAGGATGTGGACACAAGCCTCACTCTCCGAAATTTGAGCCACCGTATGCCACACATTGTCCAAGAAGCTAGAATCCGTATTAAGGAAGTGATAAAGAAGGACTAAAAAAAGCAGTGAAGGGACTGCAATAGTGGCTATAACCGCCCAGAATCCACGTCTACTCTGAGGATACAGCACCTCTCTCGTGTAAAGCAATGTTGCACTCTCCTTTTTGGTGTAAGTGGGAAGTTTATCGTTCCAAATCGACGATGCAAGTGCTGTCTTCATGGCTTGCAAGGCCAACGCAGGTGAATTCGTTTCATTGAGTGTTTCGTGGAAAAGGACACTGAGTTCTGGGCTGGTGTTTGATCTGCAGTCAGGGCATAAGACTGGCTGCTCGTCGAGTATGGACCATAGCTCTGACTCAATTAAGTCATACTTGTAGTTCCTGTAAGAGTTGAAACTATTCTCGAGCTCGTATTCGTAGTGTTCGTGATATTCCTTACGCATAGCCTCGAGCGCAGAATCCAGAGCCGGGGTTGAGATGGTAAGAACACTACCGTCTGTAGCGCGAGATGCCTTGCTGTTGGGAATGGCGCCAAGTTGATGTCTCACTCTAGCAGCGTTGTATGTTTCCAAGTCTTCAGACCAGACAAAGTTGGGTTCTTGTTTCGTTGTCTCTCTGGTAGCAGTAACATTTAGTACATTGATTTCCTCGGCTCTATTCCCAAGAACATTGTTAGTTTCAAGTCCACGGAATTTCGTGGCTGCCAAGTACTGGAGCACTTACCCAAATAAGTCAAAACAATATGTAGATTTGATCCCAACTTCGAATGACTCTTGACTGGAATTATGTTTGTCGCCTTTCGTAGTGCCACCCCATTTCCCATTCACGCCTTGTGTGACACGAAACCAAGTCTCTCGCCATGGCCCAGAAGATGTCGAGTTTAGGTTATTCCAGGGTTTTGTGTTTATGATACTAGTATCTCCACCCGCAAAGTCATCCCATAAATCAGATACAGGGTTCCCACCTTCTGGGCCGACACTTCTGACTTGTGCCGATAAACGTCCAAGATCCCATAGCAAATAACCCGAAACCAAATTGCTCGTCTCATGCGCTTTATTTGGATATGCTGCCAGTTGTGTCCTTATGTTGTAGTATTTCTCGGTCCCGGGCAACTGTTGGCACAGCTTCCACATATGATAAGCGCTGGGCACAAAATCCAAGAGAGCCGTTTCTCTAACTGAACAGCACACGGAGAGGTTTATGGACCTTGGTGTAGCAAACTCAAAAGGCCCTCTGGGGTAATGGGAGTCTGGTGTTTCTGTTCGATTCTGGAGGGTGTCAGGGAACCGAGATAAGCCTATAGAGAAGCACAGTGTGTTCGGGGTGCTGGTATTGAAGCGGAGGCTGTGGATCTCAGGTCGAACACACTGGACTCGTGCGTCATAAATTTTGGCGGTGCCTTCGAAGTGATAAAGCTTTTCACGGTCGGTTTGAGATGGAATTGGTAGAAACGCTCGAATCGACGGTCCGGTATCATCCATATCTTGTGAAACATCATCAACTTCCTCGGAGTACTCGGCAAATGTAAGTGACGTAGAGACCTTTTGCGTCCAAACAGAAACACCAGTTGCATATGTAGACCCTAAAGATGGAAAATTCAGATTTGATTCCTGGCTAAATCCTTTCAGAATGCCCATCGAGAAATCGTTGACGAGCAGAGTGGAGGTAAGCTGCGATACGACGGTGGTCGTGACAAGAATACCGGCTGCAATACGGAGCGGAAGCGTGAGTGCCGGCCCAAACATCCAAAAGAAGGGTGTAACTGGCGGGCTGTTGCTGAATCTTGCTAAGGAAACTTGTGCAACGTCTATGAGGGGCACGCCCTGCCGCTCGATTGCAATAGCGGCAATCATAGACGTCGCCATTCCAGCCAGAATACCCATTGCCGTACGGATAAGTAGGGCGGTGAGGGTAACAGTCTGCATCGCGTATGGGCTCAATACAGCCCGCTTCCACTGGGCATTATCGAGGTCAGTCTGGCACCAGACCCAACTGAGGAAACCGACTGTGGCGAGCAGGATCACAAAGGAACCCACGATAAATACCCACCCCCATATTCCAATGCGCCTTGGTCTGCTTTCATCGATGGCGGCGTCTTGGTCTTGGTCTGTTACACTTAAAGGTGTTTGTAGGGGCACAGCAGATGAAGTCGACGTCTTTGGTTTTGCTCGCGATGGCGTCCATATTAAGCTCATCATGGCGGGCTTGTGAGTGAGGAACAAAGGGTTCAGTTGACAAAGATGCACGAGGCAACCCTCGGACCATATTTGAGGCACTGAGCCCCATACGTAGCAAGAGGCGACAAGCAGATGGCCTCCAGCTAATCCACAAAAGGCAGCTGATATTAGCCGCTGCATGATATGTTGTCTCTTCGCTTTATCATTCGTCAAATTTGGAGTTGCAGGGATGAAATCAGGTCCCTGACGGCCGCAGCGCGTTGAGATAACCCCGCGCTGGTAACTGAATGAGGTAGCCGCCCATCCAAGGATATTGCAGTATTTGGCCCCCACGAGGCTTTCTGGGTGGCGCAGTATTGCTTCAAGCGACTTGGTGCAACAATACTTAAGTTATTTTAAGGTCTAGCTGATGCTCCTTGCTCCGTAAATTGTTTCTGGCTGCATATATGTGATGCACCGACTTTTACACCTTCATTGTAGTGTAAATATAAGCACGAGGTCAAACGGCACCGAAGCCATGTAGCACACCACAAGATATTGTCGGCTGGGAGCCCAGCACTGGAGTGCACCGCTCGCGAGCCAGCTTTGACAAAATTCTTGATTATATGGAGAACTACCTGGACACCAGTGTATTAGTCCAGGAATTTTCAGCACTATGTGTTGCGAAAGTTCAACAACGCTCTCTCTTAGTTCAGGCGATATGCCAAAGTTATTACTATACAGGTTAACGTTTGGAAACGCCAACTAGGGCAGATCGATGAATTATAAGCTAAGCATACAGCTGAAGATTGCCATCATTGAGTCTGGTACAAGTTCTCTGTCGATAGGGGAAACCTTTTTTGGACTTGGCTCATAAGACATAGAAGTCCCTGGAAGGTATGTCACAATTGACTCCTGACAACTACTAGAGGTCGAGTCACCTTTGGAGGATAGGCTATAACTTCCGAGATTCATGACGCAGGTGACATAGAAAGGAGCTGATTAAACAGTCATCGCCAGATCACGATCAACTTCGTTGATTATTAATTACAGCTACTAAACACCTGCCTTGTTTCAGGTGCCAGGTTGTCCAAAACCAAGTAGCCAGAGCTTGAACAGTGGTCAGGCTGGAAACAGCCTCGACAATCGAATGGCGCGACCTTCTTCAACAAGCAATGATCTACGCAATAAACTACACTAGGCCACACCGTCGACAGCTTAATCACGGAGACCCACGGGAGGAAGACCAACTCAGAATAGTAAAGCAAATAATTAAATTAAAAACAAGGTACTCCCTAAACTCCTATGACATGCCCCAACCGTAATTCCATCACTCCGATTTGGGTGGCCACTTCACTCTCTTTTCCGCCTGTATGTAGAGATTGTTTGGTCGGATCAGCTGGAAATAGGGGTCATACTCAATGGGGCCATCCTGGGCCAAGCTGAACTTGTACCGATAAATAAGCTTAGGGAGGAAGACCTTAATTTCCTGCAATGCAAAATTGAATCCGATGCACATTCGCGGGCCTGTCGCAAATGGGACATATGAACCTGCTGGCCTATTCTTAACCTGTTCGGTGTCCCAGCGGTCGGGGTCGAATCGTCCCGGATTTTCCCATACGTCCTTGTTGTTATGGATGTGATGCAATGCTGGGATGACGACCGATCCCTTGGGGAGTCTATATCCGCCAGGCAAGATCATATCAACCTTTGCTGTACGGCCAGGCTGGAAGGAGGGATTGTGAAGACGTTGAGTTTCCTTGATGAACTTATCGAGGAAGCTAAGCTTGTTCGTAACGTCTGCTGTCACTTGGGTATCGTCATCCCAGTCGTTGTCGATAAGTTCTTGAAGAAGACGCTCTTGGTTTCCTGGGTACTTGACAAGACTGTAGATCAACCAGGATAGTAGGGATGATGTGGTGGTGAAACCGGCGGCGGTGGCTACAAGTAGTGCTGGAGCGAACTGGGAGGGCGGTAGCTTGTTACCCTTATTATCAGTCGCGCGGAGGAAGTAGTCTAGGAAAGTTAGCGTCTACTCGACCAGCATTACGAGTACAACATACCAACGACGTTGTCGGCCTTGAGAGCAGCATCTTGGAGCTCCAGGTCGTCTTGACCCTTGGACGCTCTCGCGATAGACTCCGACATCATCTCCATGATTCTGCTCATCGTCTGGCGCACTTTCTTGGGATCACCGAATGGCATTTTAGCGTACCAAGCACCCATGGAAGACACACGCTTGTTGAGTTCCAAGTTTTCAGCAATCTTGAGAACCATCTCGTGGAGCGGCGAATCGGGCTCTTCAAAGTGGGCAAAATCCATACCCAGAACAAGCTTGCCGACTGCTTGCGAACCCAGCTTCAGCATATACTGGTACACGTTCCAAGCTTCGCCCTTTTCGTCCAATTCGTCAAAGACCTTGAACGCTTGTTCCACCGTTCTCTGCATTGTTGGTGCATAATGCCGAACAGCCTTGGGTCCCAGTGCAGGTGGGAGAAATTTGTGAGCTAGTCGCCATTGCTCAGTATCAGTATCGGCCAAAAAGACGCCAGCTTCTTGATTCTTGATTGGATGTAGAGGATGGCCTGGAACGATCTCCTTGGTGAAGTAGTGATCTTCGGCAAAGAAGATTTGAGAAAGCTCGGCGTTGTTGGTTTGGTAAACGCGGTTTCCCATGTTGGTGGTGACGAAAAATGGTCCGTACTTCTCAAAGAGTCTTTGGTGGTTGCCGAGATGGTCAGGGTAGATCTCCAGGTAATTGCCAAAGTATGGAATGCCAGCAGGTCCAGGCACCTCACGTACTGAATTTCCGTTGATGGAAACTGCTATGGGTTCATCCTTGTCTAAGACATCAGATACTGCTGTAAGTCTTCGGTCATCATAGATGAAGCCGACGCCTGCGTAAAAGTCAGTGATTGCCTACTATGGATGCGAGGGGCTTGACAATTACCGTATGGCTTGACAATAGCAAAGTGTGATGCAACGATGTTTTGCAACTCCTCATAGTCTACAGATGGTGGGAGTTCAACTTCTTTGGCGGTTGACTCTGCTTCGCCTAGGAGATAAAACTGTTTTGTAGCCATGTTGAAAGATATGGTAGAAGGCGTAAAGTGGGAATATTGGTCAAAGTCTCATTCAAAGAACTGAGGTCTGGCTATTAGCTATAAGTAGGATATTCCAAGACTCGAATATTGAGTAGCCACATATCACAATGAAATTGGGTCTTGAACAAATGCCGAGAGGCCGAGGCGCAGCATGCAGCCTCCAGTATACGAAAAATAAGCATGGGGCTCGCATGGCTTGTGCACTCGTAGCATATGAATGACGTTTCAACTACTGTCTCGTAGAATTTTTATGGTTGCATCCGTCGATCTCCCGGTATATCCGGCATTTCAGATGTCAGTCCTGATTATCATCCACAACGTGATTGGATGGTAAATAAGGGCTGAGGCGTTCTTGTTCGGTACTTGCGGCACTGATGTGTTCCATAGCGGAATGAGAGCGGAATTCAGAGCCTCATCACAGATGCTGGCAAGGGTTCAACATCACCGTTGACCAATTGAAACAGTGCTGTTTGTATCCGCAGGCGGAAGAGAAGTGGCATGGCCGACAACGGACACGTCATTCCGATCAGAGTGGACTCCGGAGCGGAGCCGCCTCGGCTCTGTGTGATCCAGCCGGGTCTCAAAACCTCGGCAGGCCCACCCCGACTTTGCTCTTCGGCCCGCTGTGGACACGGGAGTAATTATGCACTTGAGGCTCGAGCCCTGCGTCTTGGTACTTGCGTCACCCTTGACATCTGAGAAAGCCTTGTTTATGACTTGTCGATAGTGCACTCAATAATGAGTTATAGGTTTTCGCCTCCTGAGTAGTTAAAGGCTACTTTATACTGTGACGTTTACTTCTAACGGATTAATTCTTACCTTCATCTTTCTAGCCTTCCAGTTTCCTGCCTGCAAGAGACTTGATTGGCATTGCATCCTAATCCCTTTACTGTTCATCCTTATCATATCTATCCGACATCAGCATGGAGGAATACACCGTCAAGCAGGTAGCTGAGCACAATAGCCCAGAAGATGCGTGGTTCGTTATTCACGGTCTAGGTAAGCTTACAACATGCCCTTTGTCAGATACAACCATAGCTAACGTAACTCCAAGTCTACGATGTGACCAAGTATCTGGCAGATCATCCTGGTGGCGCAGACGTCCTCACAGAAGCAGCTGGCACTGATGCCAGTGAAGGCTTTGACAATGCCGGTCATTCAGAAGATGCCTTTGAGATCATGAAAGACTGTTGTGTTGGAAAGCTAAAAGGCTTTGAGAAGAAGAAGCCTAAGCTCAAGCCCCTCGCTCCCGTCAAGGCGACCAAGGTCCAAACCAGTGGCTCTTCATTTCTGTCCACATTGACGAACATCGGGTTCCTTCTTTTTACCGCCGGAGGAGCCTACTATCTTAATCGTCACCAGAAGTTTGTTGTGCCAAAGTGGATGCTTTCGTCCCTGCGCAATGATTCCGCCGGTTCAAGCTTTGTCAAGGGCATTGTTGTGGGTGGTGGATTTTTTGCCGCCATGAACACGGTTCTTGCTCAGCGATTTACTACGTCGGTCATGAAGAGTAAATCTTTCCACAGCTACCCGGCTCATATGAAGGTGCCCAAACGGATTCAAGAGGACACTTTGCTGCAAAGAGGTTTATTGGATCCAGTTACCTACTCGCCTCTTCCTCTGAAGAGCAAGGCTCTTATCGCGCCAAACGTGTATCGCTTGACTTTCACCCTTCCAACAACGAGCACAATCCTTGGCTTGCCGATTGGACAGCATGTTACCATAAAAGCTGATGTCGATGGGGAAACTGTTGCTCGATCGTATACTCCTGTATCGAACAACGCCGACCGTGGAGTACTTGAACTGGTCATCAAGGCATACCCAGATGGCAAATTGACCAGTGGCTATCTCGCTAAACTAGAGAGTGGCGACGAGGTTCTTTTCAGAGGTCCGAAGGGAGCAATGAGATATCAACCTAATCTCTGCAAGAAGATCGGCATGATTGCTGGCGGCACCGGTATCACCCCAATGTTCCAGGTCATCCGTGCTATCTGCGAGCACGACCGCGATACAACTGAGATCTCTCTCATCTATGCAAACCGGACAGAGCAGGATATTCTCCTTCGAGACGAATTGGATACTTTTGCTAGGCGATACCCGAAAAACTTCAAGGTGTATTACCTGCTCGACAAGCCTCCAAAGAACTGGAAGTTTGGCTCTGGTTTCGTAACGCAAGACTTGATGAAGGAGAGGCTACCTGCACCAGGTTTAGACACAAAAGTCTTTCTATGTGGTCCTCCAGGAATGGTGAATGCGTCCAAGAAGTCACTTGTTGACTTGGGGTTCGAGCAACCAGGAGCATCGGCTAAAGTTTCGGACCAGATCTTTGCATTCTAGAGAGAGATTGATCTTTAAATTGAAAGGAGAGTGGTTATTTAGGTGTAGAGAATTATCATTAGTATTTATTTGAGGTCTCATAGATTAAATCGCGAGTCTCATTCCTTTAATTTAGGCGCAATGATTACAAAAGTACTTAGTAAAACTTGGTAAGAATCTGCTGTGTTACCGCTCCTTCCTACGTCATCGAGGTGATATTGTTTATCTAATCGTTATCCGTTATCTTATCTTGCCATCCGTCGTTAATAATCTAAAATTAGCAACAGGGTCCGCCAAGACATCATAGATTCAATCTAATAGCTATTTCGCTGGGTAGTACATCTGGATATGATTGAGAATGGTCTCTCGACTATAGGAGCTATGTATTGAGTAGTGTGTTGCATAGTAGCATATTAGATAACTCCGTGAAGCTGAGACAATATTTAGTAGCACATCTGTGTTTGGGAGATATATAGAGCTAATTTAACTAAAAGCAAAAGCAAAAGCAAAAGCATAAGCTATAACCTATAAACTACTAAAACATTAAATCATGAATTCTCTTATGTTATATATTAATTAGAATATATAATGTTATATGTTTTTCTTATTAACTATATCATTCTAGTAAAGCTGCATCGAATGGTAGATACAGGGTATGCTACTGAGACACCATGTCATTCCATGACGTCATTGAGAACTGTAAATAAGTTTTTACGAGAATTTTCTTAAGCAAGTTGACCCAATCAAATACAAGAATCGCCAGTATACGTAGTACTACTGCCGTGGCAGTCAAACAAGGGATTGAGTTTACCTGAAATGTCACCCGATGGAGACAGGAAAGTGGGAAACAGGCTCCTTTTCGAAGATTCTAAGAACAATTCCCCCCACTTTAAGATGTGCCGAGGGGTGGAGTCTTGAAGCACGATCTAAGGGCTCTGTGGATCGGATCAATGCACGTTGAAACTAGAAATGCCTGTGACAATTTCTGATACTACTTTGAGGCTGACATTCGTCATTATGGAGATAATGCAAAATCCAGAGCAGCACTAGAAAGCTTGAACATTGAACGGTGAACATTCTGCGGCCGCGTTGCGCGTGCATCTAAGAGCATACCTCGGCCGCCCCATATTTATCGGCGCCGCCTGTTCGGGGCTCTAAGTTGAGGCTGCTCCATTATCATCACGGTGCTTTTCCGCATCTTCCGCGCTGCCGTAACAACCGGACCGTATCGGAGGTGTCCTTGGATCGGATGGATCCTGAAAAGAAAAGTGCTATCCATGAAATCATCGGTGTTGATATATATAATGTCCTTCGCATGCTTTCGTAGCATTCACTCCACATATCTTGACCGGTTACTATCAAATTCTACTCTCATAATCACCTAAAGACTCTTTGTTCGACGTGTCAACCTCATCTATCTCTTTCAATAGCAACTCATCAATCATGGGCTCTTTCACTCTACCCTCCACCGAGGGTCGCACCGTCACAGTTCTTGGCGGAGGAGTATTAGGACGCCGCATTGCTTGCGGATGGGCAGCAAGCGGATACGATGTTGTCGTTCGCGACCCTAGTCCTGAGCAAAGGGCTGCTGCGGTGGAATACTGCAACACCAGCATGTCACTATACTCAGACTCCACAGTCCGGGGATCTGTACAAGCCGTCGAAGACCTGTCTGAGGCTGTTGCCAAGGCATGGCTCGTTATCGAAGCCGTGCCAGAGAAGCTCCCGCTGAAGATCTCTACTTTTGCCGATCTGGAGAGACTCACTTCCGAGGACACCATTCTCTGCAGCAACTCATCCTCCTACAAGTCCAGGGAGATGGTCCAAGACCTCCAGCCACAGACTAAGCGTCGCACATTGAACATGCACTACTACATGCCACCCGACTATCGTGTTATCGAGCTGATGACGGATGGAGAGACGGATGGAAGAATCTTTCCATTCCTAGTAGAGAAGATTGAAGAGATTCGGTTTCATCCTTACGTGGCTCGAAAAGAGTCGACTGGGTTCATTTATAACCGCTTATGGGCTGCTATTAAGCGCGAAGTCTTGAACATTCTCGCTGAAGATGTCTCCACACCAGAGGAAATTGAGAAGCTCTGGAAGGACATGTGGCAAGGCAGAGAGAAGGGTCCAGTGGCTATGATGGACACAGTTGGCCTCGATACCGTGTCCTTCATCGAACAGCACTACATCGCCGAGCGTGGCCTGCCTCGCACCCCAGTCGATTTCCTTCAGAAGTTCATCGACCAAGGCAAGCTGGGCGCCAAATCAGACAAAGGTGGACTCCTTCCATCTACGCAGAAGCCTAAGCCGGGAAATGACGCTCAGTTGTATTTTTTGGACATTGGGTTGGCGGCTGGCGCTTTCGACGATTGCCTCACTGCTGGTCGTGTCTTGGTTGGATCAAGCGACGCAAAGCCATTGAAGTCGCTGGCCTCAGGCCAACGCATGCCAGACGGTATTGACATTTCTCTTTCCGCTGGGAAACTATTCTGGACCACCATGGGCAAACCTTCGCAGAATGATGGAGCTGTAATAAGTTGCAATCTGGACGGAACAGATGTCGAGGAAATTGTACCAAGCGGCTCAGTGCATACACCAAAGCAGTTGACCGTTGACAACGAGAACTCCAAGTTGTACTTTTCAGACCGCGAGGGTATGAGAGTTATGAGGTGCAATTTTGATGGTTCTGAACTTGAGGTCCTGGTTCAGGCAGGTAACCGGCAAGATGAGCAGCATAAGTCGGACCCTACCAGATGGTGCGTGGGTGTTACGGTATCAGCCTCAACCGGCAAGTTCTACTGGACACAAAAGGGCCCATCTAAGGGAGGTAAAGGCCGAATTTTCCGAGCCAACATCGACTTCCAGCCTGGAGAGGACGCCAAGAGCAGGACCGATATAGAAGTTCTGTTTCAGGACTTGCCTGAGCCGATTGACCTAGAGGTCGACGAGGTTGATAACCTACTATACTGGACAGACAGGGGCGAGCTCCCTGATGGAAACAGCATCAACCGCTGTAGCCTCGACAACATTCCCCAATCGCGTGGGTCTAGTCGGCCAGGAAAGGACTACGACATCATCTCCCGTGGGCTTCATGAGGCCATCGGGCTCAAGTTGGACTCGAAGAACCGACGTATCTTTGCGACCGACTTGGGTGGCTCAGTGTATCAGCTTGATATGGATGGTAGCAACAGGAAGAAGCTTTACGAAGGATCTGGTGCATTTGTAGGTATCACTCTTGCGCACCAGTAGCAACCCGCCTTGAGGACTTTTCAGAAGGGTCGTAGAGGAGACTAAGAAGATATATAGACAAAGACTTGTATTTGTACTTCTAGTGTTAGAACAAATAGATTAGACTTGTACCAGAAGGCTTTACTCAGTTTCCATGCCACTCAATGACGAAGTCTACAAGAAGTTTTAGTCCGTATCACAGAGTCGGCATAATTGGGACTTCGACCTCACATACGATACTCTTTCTCTTTCTGTAGTTATTGGTTAACGCAAGTGAAATCCATCTCACAAACTACATGAACACTAATTCGACCAGAACCAGAGAGTTATGCCTTTTTGCACTTGTTGTTATTGAAAGGGCTAGATAACAAAAGGTTTCAAAAGTGAGGATATTCAGTAGTGGATCGTGAGATCAATGCTAGCTTTGCACGGTGTTGCGAGAAGGGAGGCAACATGTGGCTCCCTGGCCAATACCTCATGCATCGGCACTCCCCGATTCATGCTAAGCTAGCGAGACACGACCAAGAGTCTTCATCGTGAATTGACAAATGAGTCATAAGAACTCAACCAACAGCGTCTAAACCTGGATCGCAGACCAGGTCCTGGGCCTCAAGAAGCTGTTGGTTGCGTTGTTTGTTTCACGCTAATTAGTCATAATTTGGCCTAACCCTGCCAATATACAAACGGATCTTGTTGAGTGAGTCGTACATGCTGACGAGCTCGCGACTGACTCGAGAAGCGATGCTGGTTGTTTGCTAGTCGCAAGTCGTGCATCATGTTCTAGGTGTCTATCTTGAGAATATTCATCTTCTTTTACAGAGGGCACTCTGAAAATGACCCTACAGTTTGTTGCGTGCACGGAACATACAAGAAGGAAAAAGATGTAACAGATGATAGTACCTTTATGTATTCAAGTCTTTGAGTTAAGCTAGTAGAAGTGACTTAGAAATTAGGAAGACTCGAGTCTTCCGAGTTACTTTCGAAGATCCTCCCAAACCTCGTCATCTTTAGGTTCGTTGTCGTTAGATTCATCCTCCTTGGGTCTATCTTGCTCAGATTTGTCCTCCTTGGACCATATAGACATAGGTGTTACGCACAACGCTACGCCTGGAACAAGACTCGTATCACAGAAGGTCGAGTCCAGAGAAGGGTTCATGTCCCACATGAGTCGGGAGGAACATATACTATACTCGTTGCAAATGCTAGCGCAAGTGTCCGATTTGGCGACGACGTGCCATTTGCTGCACTTGGACGTCGTGCCTTTAGCCGCCTCAGAGCCTTCTGGTAGTGGCATGCGCCAATAATAAGTAGGGCCATTTCCACTGCTGACCTTGCGATGGATTTTGGACGGTTCTTGAACCTGGGCAATGGTTTCTGAATCACCCAGAGGACCTATGCAGACCGACTTGCCGTAGAAGTCGGTGGCAGTTTGGAGGTTCTTGCAGTCGCGGTTGACCCACGAGTTGTAAAATTGTATAGTCTCCCATCCAATTCCAGGTGACTGTCCTATGCTGAAGCACGTTTCGCCTGGCAAAACGTAGTGCGTCTTGCATGGCATTGGAAGACAGAGTTTGAGGCCCGCGGGGATATGGAGGCAATCGGTGATGAGTTCTCGGTTTCCCATGTATAAGAAAGCGCCCGAGATGCCTGCATCCTTAGAGATGGAGTCGCAAGTGTCGCCGTCTTCGGTGATGTGATACTTTTGTGTCAAGCAGAAGGGTTCTGCTGGTTCTTCCTCCTCCTCTTCGGGAGGCGACAGAACGTCTGTGGGTCCTGAACCTCCGCATGTCTCATACACATACTCGAGATGCTGTTTGCTGCCGAAATTGTAGGTAGAGTATCGCGATGACTGCCTTATAGCTAGAAGTCGGCCATAGCAAGGATGGCAAAGCTGCTCATGAGGCATCTCGTAATGTGAATCAAAATTAGGAAACTCATGGAGGATGTCTAGCAATCAGAGTTAGCATTAGATATCACACTTCTCGTCTTTGACCACATACCGCTGCAGTATCTATTTGTTTCTTCATCTTTCAAACACGTCTCGTTCCAGCCGGCCCAGAGATAGCCTCCATATTGCGAGGGTAGAATGTCACCATTAGTGACTCCGAATTTCTCTCCCTTGCAGTCTTTCGCAGCTGTCTCAAACCAATCACGAAGCGATTGGGAGCAGGTATTGGAACATACGGCGTCGGTCAAAGCCACGTCTTCGAGCGGTCCTCGAAGATTTGGGTGGAGGAAAGAACTGACGCGTTGGTGACAAGCAATGTCGGCAGACAAGGCTTGGACGCAGGCTTCTCCAATCTTGTATTTGGAGTTCAGATATTCAGCGTCGTAGACGTTAAAAGCGCCCACGTGTAGAAAGAGGCCAAAGCCAACACAGAGTTTGAGCATAGCCATAGCGTGTGGCAGCCAATTGATGACTGAGTTGCAAACCTCGGTTGCACTATGTAAGTTTATGTAGGAAGAAACACCGGGAGCCGTATGCGACCTCACGCGGCCGAACCATGTGCTATTCTGAACCAGGCGGTCAAAGCCAATCGTTTACTGGGAATCGTAAGTTCACGTTTCGAGGGATTTTGCGTGCGCCAAGGATATGCCAAGCCGGCTGAAATAAACTGTAAGGTACGAACAGGCCTTCCGAGGCTTGATCTTGCCTAGTGGCCTTTTGGGTCCTAACTTGATTGCTCCGATGTAATGTTGTGTTGGTTGTTGGTTCAATTCCTCGTCCTTTTACAGGCATTACGCCGAGCAAGCTGGCCACATATTGCCAGACTTCACTTGACATTTGAACTAAGTGGAAACGAGTGGAGTAATTCCTCACAAAATTGCACGATGCAAACTACCAACGTTAATTGCCTTGCCTGTGGATCATATACTTGTCCCCAGCGGTGAGAAGCTCGTTTCATGACGCTTGTGGCCGACTTGGCTTGGGCACATCTGAGCTTATCCTTTTTTTTTTTTTTTTTTTTTT